>SDVV010003770.1:0-20951 GCA_016164225.1 Gammarus roeselii | reverse complement strand
TATATATATGAATGGGAACATTACGAATACATAGGGTTGGGAAAATTGTCAATACACGGGGTTAAATAATCCTGAGAACAAGAAGTTGGGAAATCAAAATGCGCTAATATATTGTAAAGATGGGTCTAGAACAATGTGTGAATAATGAAGTGAGGAATAGACGACATAAGTTGTACATAAAATATACAATTGACACTGAATAAACATACTTCATGACCGCAAGGAAATTATTAAATTATTGACTATCAGAAAAATTACATACCGGAGACAAAAGTCGGATGAATAAACTTCTGTTATAGAACATACAGCTCAATATTGTATTATGTGACAGTGATTTTTTCATTAGAGCTGGTACAGTAATTGGTAGAAATAATCAAATGAATTATATTCACATCGAGTTTACCTCTGTCATAGCTGGAAGCCTCCTATCGTTTCTTGAGAAGACTGAGCTCGTAATTTAAATATACTAAAACTATTGAATCATTTGAAACATTGAAATAGACATAACGCTAGTTAACAGCTAAAGTAATTTGCAAAGCCTTTTGTGATCAGTAGCAGCATATAAAACATATGTATCGTCGGAGTAAAACTATTAGATGATAGCTCAATATTAAGTGCTACGGTGGTGGTATTATCGTCGGAGTAAAACTATTAGATGATAGCTCAATATTAAGTGCTACGGTGGTGGTATTATCGTCGGAGTAAAACTATTAGATGATAGCTCAATATTAAGTGCTACGGTGGTGGTATTATCGTCGGAGTAAAACTATTAGATGATAGCTCAATATTAAGTGCTACGGTGGTGGTATTATCGTCGGAGTAAAACTATTAGATGATAGCTCAATATTAAGTGCTACGGTGGTGGTATTATCGTCGGAGTAAAACTATTAGATGATAGCTCAATATTAAGTGCTACGGTGGTGGTATTATCGTCGGAGTAAAACTATTAGATGATAGCTCAATATTAAGTGCTACGGTGGTGGTATTATCGTCGGAGTAAAACTATTAGATGATAGCTCAATATTAAGTGCTACGGTGGTGGTATTATCGTCGGAGTAAAACTATTAGATGATAGCTCAATATTAAGTGCTACGGTGGTGGTATTATCGTCGGAGTAAAACTATTAGATGATAGCTCAATATTAAGTGCTACGGTGGTGGTATTTCGGACAAGTTCAAGCAGAGAATGCATTTTCTGGTTACTGGTATTTTGTATTTATCTTATATTTGTCGGTAAAGATGTGGGTTTGAATTGATCGGTCAATAGATGTTCTTTAGGCTTATCCCTGAAGGACGTATTGATTCAAGGTTCTTGAGGTTTAATGGGAGGTTGTTCCATGATATTGGTCCAGTGATCGCAAAAGCGTTACTGGCAGTTCCTGTTTGCATGTGTACAACGGGCAAACATCAATTTTTATTGTGAATCGATCGTTCTTTTCACCTCGAGAATATATGTGCCTTTGGCTGCCAGGTGAGTGTGTTTCTACAAGATCTTTATGACTTTTTGTTGTCTATATTGATACACTGCAATTTTGCAATTTTTCGAGGAGAGATCTTACGTGGTCTCGTTTTCTATGGTTACCATCGCATGTTATTCTCGACCGCAAAGTTTGTACAACGTTACCCTTTCTCACTTTTAGTTGTGTTGCATTTCCCCAAATGGAAAAACAGTACTTGACGTGAGAAAATATTAAAACGTGGACAGTCAGTAATTTCGATTTGAAATCCATTTTTTTTGCGGAGCTTAGGAAGAAAAGGGTTCCGTTCGACTTGGAACACAGAGTATTTACGTGATGTTTGATGGAAAGATCGGATCATACCATACTCGGAGACTTCTAATTTTGTCTTCAACAAGTATGTCAGATTTGCCTATCCTGATAGAGAAATTCATTGAAGCTGCTTTTTTTCAAGTTCGAGCCGAACAAGAGGCCTCTTGTTTTTTCAGAGTTGAGCTTGAGTCAATTTTTATCAAACCAAGATTTCAAATTACTTATGGCTGTCTCAGTGTCGTCCTTCAACTCATTCTGATCGGACGGTTTTCGGGAAAGCAATAATTGAATAGCATTGGCGTACATGACCATTTGTGCTTGATTTCTTGGTAGATTGCGGGAAATGCCATTTACAAGAAAAAGGAACAACAATGACCGAACCTTGATGGACCCCAAAGGCAACTGTGGTCGGATTTGACATAGTTGCGTTATCAAGTTTAACTGATTGTTGCTATTAATCAGATAACTTTCGAACCAAGTAGAGTCTATTCCTATGTTACGGAGCTTGCCAAACATAATTTTATGGCCTACACTGTCGAATGCTTTTGATAGGTTTAGCAATATCAGCTATGATATTTGCCCGTCATCAAAGTTCTTGTACAGATCTTTAGTGATGCTCATAAGTGCGCCTTCTGTTGACAGTTTTCGCCAATAAGATATTAGCAGTTATTGAACAGCCTGTTTGATTCGAGGCAATCAATTAATTGGATAGATATTACCTTTTCTAGAACCTTCGATACGATAGGCAAAAGACTGATCGATCTAAAGTTAGATGGTTCAATCTTTTCCCTGGATTTATGAATTGCTTTTATGATTGCAGGCTTCCTGATCTCCGGAATAGTTTCACTGTCTATAGAAGTGTTAATAACTGTACTGATGTAAGGCAAGCAACTAATATGCTGTCTTTCAGATATTGTAAGGCTAAATCATCTATTCTTGTAAAATTTGTGTTCATCTTGGCTAATACAGCTCATTTTCACTTGCTTTGGTGTCCATTTGACGTTAACTGCTTGGTCACTGTCTCCATGAAAAGCTTTCGGACTGTCTCCATGATCTGTTGCGACAAGCTTCCTGGGTTACTTCTTCGACAACATGTTTCCCAATTCCTGCGAAGTAGTTGTTAAACTTCTCTGATGTTGCTTGAGCATTCAGATAAGTTAGCGAGGTGACTTTTTTTTAGGGAACAAATATTTTCAGTACATTTCACGTTTCTTAATGATTGTTTCTGCGGTGTGCTAGTTCCTCATGATGGTATCTGATATTAGCTCTTCTGATTCTTCGTTTGACTATTCCATTTTGAATTCAAAATAACAAAATAACTTTGTTTTGCTCTGCGTTTGAGATATTTTTACGTGCAATTTCCATTCGCAGTTTGCTCTTATCCATTTAACCGGCATGCTTTTCAATGTTTTTGCTTCCGTTGGCACCACAACGTTCAGACATGTGAGAAGATTGTCTGTGAGCATTTGGGCTTGTTCTGTGACGTTATTTGTGCAATGTATCGGTTATATCATCTTGACGTTTGCCACTAGTTGTGCTCTGAAGTTATCCATGGTTTAATTTATTTTTCGTACAGCAAGTAGTTTGTGTACTTGTTTCGTCGGTTTTTTTAACGTTTGTGGTGCAATTTATTTCTTGGTTGTCTGAGAAGGAATTAGGCTCCACATCTGTGGTAACAACGGAAGACGCTTTGTTTTGCTCTGCGTTTGAGATATTTTTACGTGCAATTTCCATTCGCAGTTTGCTCTTATCCATTTAACCGGCATGCTTTTCAATGTTTTTGCTTCCGTTGGCACCACAACGTTCAGACATGTGAGAAGATTGTCTGTGAGCATTTGGGCTTGTTCTGTGACGTTATTTGTGCAATGTATCGGTTATATCATCTTGACGTTTGCCACTAGTTGTGCTCTGAAGTTATCCATGGTTTAATTTATTTTTCGTACAGCAAGTAGTTTGTGTACTTGTTTCGTCGGTTTTTTTAACGTTTGTGGTGCAATTTATTTCTTGGTTGTCTGAGAAGGAATTAGGCTCCACATCTGTGGTAACAACGGAAGACGGGTTGTTGCTATTGAGTAGATCTATTACAGTTTGACATTCAGGAGTAAGTATTGTTGCCCTTTTGATGAGCTGATGCAGCCCGAGTCTGTTTAAAATCGGCTCAATATTGTTAGATTTTAAATTTCAAATGATCGTCATTGAAATCTCCCAAAATGCTCAACGTCTTACATAAGCTGATAGCTTTTCGAAAGTTTTCTTCGATGTATTGAAAATACTGTACACTTGCTTCCGGTGATCGGGAAAGTGATCCAACGACAAATATCTGTTTTTCGTACCTAGATGTTTCCCAAAGGTCATCATCTTCATTACTATTGTTAAGCGTTACTTGAGCAGAGGAATATTATCCTCGCACGTAAATCACGTTCCACCTCCTTTCGTTTCTCTATCTTTTCCATTGAAATTGAACCCTTCGATCTGGATAAAGGTATTGCCAATATCCGATTCCAGCCAAGTTTCAATCAAGCATAAAATGTCGATGCGTCATCCTACATCATCATTTTCGAAAGGTCCATCTCTGCTTTTAGACTACTAACGTTTATATTTTTATCGAAATATTTTGTTTACTGATGCTATGGAATGATTGCTGCTCCCAATTTGTATAGTTTGTGCTTTAGTTATATTTTTTAACTTATAGAGCAATTGGTATCACTTTGGGATGGTTTCAGAGGAATCTCTTTACCGAATGAGAACATATCTTTGTCGTATCGTAGGGGAGAAAACCAAATTGAAACATTGCACGCGAATTCAATATGATTGTTTGAATTAGCTGCGCTGTTTTGTTGCTCATGTTGTGGCTTTAGCGGGTATATAGGTGCAAGACTACAGAATGGGTAATTTTCTAGGCTACAAATATTGAGTATTGAGCAACCTCGTCACTTTTCAAGTTGGTTGGATTCATTACAGTTTTCATGAATTCACACAGGGCGTTAATTCGTCTAAGACGATAATTTGTGTTTTGAGGGGAATGCTGAGAATTGCAGGGACTAAACCTCGAAATCTATTATTGTAAATTTTGTCTTCAAAATAATTTTCTATCTCACAGAGGAATCCTTCATCTTTGTTGGGATAAACAGTAAAGCCTTGGCAATCGTTCATGCTATGATACGTTTCCTCCATTGCTTTTAGTTTTATCACGGCTAAGCTATGTTGAGCGTTACGTCCCATTTGTTTTTCTAGTGACAAAGATACAGCGTTCAGCATACAATGTCCGTCTGCCAATTCTGCTTATCTCTTCAATTTTAAATTGTTGAGAATGGTATTGACGTTGGTGTCTCTGTGGAATAGTGGCCCATTTATCATCCCCTACATATGCATTTGTTCAATCGGTTCATTGTTCACTCTGTCAGCAACGCAACCCTCACTTAGATTTTTGATATGATCTTCAATGACAATTGGACACACATTGTTTAATAATCTGGTTGTCATTTTGCTCGTGGTACTGTTGGCATATTTGGGACATCCTTGCTTCCGCTTATGTTCTTTAGGAATGATGAAGTTATGGTGTAATATATGGGAGGAGTAACCGAGGAGTGTTGAGCTGGAGCTTAAGCATAGGTGATGGAAGGGTAGAGAAAGAAGGAGGGTGTGACTGTCCTGCAAGCATAGTTAGAAGCGCAATGCCCGAAAAGAGTGAAATGGAGGAGGAAGAAGGGAAAAGAGGTGATAACGATTGATGTGATGGAGTGGCACAACGAACATGGGTGGTAAAGAGGTGGGCACAGTGTGACCATGATGAAGGTTAGACTGGTTTGTAGGGTATGTTTGCAATGTCTATTGAGTGATGCATGGCTAGCAATTTTGGGGAATAGCTGTATCAGCCGTGGCTCGGTAACTGTGTTGGTGATGTGAAGCTGCGGGTTGGGGATGATGATGAGATGCTGATGTGGAGCAATGAGTGTGATGATATACAAAAGGGTGTTGATCGAAAACTGTTGATCCGGTGATGATGAGGTGGTGCCGATCGAGACTGTTAATATGAGAGGAGGCCTACGCGATGAGTGGAAATAACTGGGGATATAATGGGCAGCGGATGAGATAAAAATAATTGTATTATGCAATGCAACGTCCGAGAACGTGTGTGGCGGAACGTAATTAGGTTTCAGATGAGAGAATCGCTTAGTAAGAGGCAGGGTTATGGCAGCATCGTTTGGAAAGTTATTGAGTCATACCTTAGAAACAAGGCTGGACTGAGGCTGAGCAGAATGGAAAGAAGAGTCTTTTGTTTATGAATTACGTTTTTTGGGGAGAATGAGGTCTCTCTTCAATCATGGAGCAGATGTGTCTCACGAGGCGGGTTTTATGAGCTGATTTGAGGTGAATGTGGAGGATACGGAGCGAGTTGTCTGTGAGTAGATGCTTTTGGCTGACGTGTGATGGTGTGATGATACGAGAGGATGGTCATATGATGGAAGAAAGCAAAGGAACGGAGGGCATGCAAGAAGCGCATGCTTGTCAGTGACAATGTTGTAGCAGTAAGATTGCAGTACTTCAACCCAGTGAGAGAAGAAACGTGCTACAATTTTGAAGAGTTTGATCTGTTTGTTTTTTGTTAAGACTAGCATTTTCCGGATGGAATAATTGTTCGTCGGAGGCGCCAGTGGATTTATTTCGTAGGTCACCTGTTGAAAACGATCTGAGCTTCAAGAAGTAGCATAGGCTCACAAAACGTGCCTCTCTTCTATTGTTCTGAGATTTAGTGGTTTTGCCATGTACTATCGGATATGAAGATTGAGACCTTATTTTGAATTTCGCGTTTTATTTAAACTTCATTTAAATAAGATTTTATGTAGTTAGGAAAGTTTTTATGGTTGTATGCTTACAGCCAAACGTCTGTTGGAAATGCAAATTTTTAAATACATACAATATAACATAAAATATCTGTGCAGGGATGTCGTAAACCAAACGCAAAATTATAAAAAGGTCTATCTTTGTAACCGATGGTAATCTTAGTTTTTGGATTTTTTCAAAAATTGCAGTGAATATGATTGTTATTTCTTCATTTCAATGTAGTCCATGAGCACCATAATGTAATTTTGGAATGGATTTGCACGGATAATTATTTTATACATAGAACTATAGTCGTTGATGATGATTTTATGATGCGTGCATATGCCCGAAAGGTCAAATGCAGGTCAAATGGACATCACCAATAAGTACTGATGCAGGGCTTAGTACTCTCTGTTGACCAGGAGCTGGTACAGGATGCTTCATTGGTTGCCGGTTTTGTTTGCTGTAATTTTCTTGTCGAGGTGAGTGGTGTGTGTGGTAGAGGGAAGGATTTGTGGCTCAGTATGTGATGGATGGGTTGGGACAGTGAGACCTGTTTCAGCGGGATGAGAGGTAGGAAGTGTAGAGGTTGACGGGGATGGGTGGGTATTCACGATCAAGTAAGGATGTTCTTCCCTGTGAGAACTGATGGGCTTCCAATGTTAATTTTGGCAGAGGATGAGCCGATCGTCGTAGTGTTTGTGCTATACAGTAGTCCATTGATTTTTAACTTGCTGTTGCTGCTGCATTTTATAGTTTTGCATGACATGCAGTCTCTGTTATTTATTGGCACATGCGCATTTCTCGCCCATCTCTATGTAGCAGGGCAGCAGGATTTACTTTTGTTGGCAGTGTGACTAGAAATCATCCATGTAGCAGTGACATGGATTTGATTATCAGAGAATATGTTATTGAAATTTTTGAGAGCTGTACTAGCTTCTCACTTCACGGCTCTACTATAAATAGGAGACACCGTGATTTGCTATGAGCCGGTATCGTGTGTGGACATCGTAAGCTTATAAAACAAAGTTCGGAGAACCTATCAACAGATGTGTGCTGGGCCTGATTAAGCGCAGGACACTACAAAATAGATCAGAAATAGATGCACACAATCAATTTCTCGCAGATATCTGTTCACAGCTGTTCGCGTGACCTGATTAGGCACGGGGCATAACAAAATCGATTCAAATAGATGAATACAATCAAACTACGATACTCTCGTATATCTATTCGCAGCTGCGTGCTAGACCTGATTAAGCTCGGTACATAACAAAATATATTTAAATACATGAATACAATCACTGTAAAGCAATTTTAAATTCATACGATCAAATGGGACATTATATAGAAATTTCGAGGGAAATAATCGAATTCAAACATTATTTAAATTATTTCTACAACTAGTCTATGACGAAGTTATCAACTAAAAAGAGTAAACATTCAAAATAATGTCTACTTATTGCTAGTGCAGTGGTTATTAATGCTAGAAGGTGCAGTCGGCAGCAAAGGTCGAGATACCTAATGCAAATATTCACACTCACGTATTTTTTATTAGGTAAAGTTGACGAATACAAGGTTAATAATTAGCATATACGTGGTAAGAGGAATCAGACGAACTTCGTAGAACCTCAGTCCGTTTTCTTGTATCAATTACAACAAGAGTATAACTGCGCGAAGTAGATATGCATCAAATAATTCAAACACATTTAAATCATGTTCAGACTATACTCAATTGTGCCGCCTTATTCCTACTTGTTTTTAATTGTATGCCAACATTACAAACTCTTTGTAATAAGAAGAAAAACAAATTAGAAAAGAAACAGAGACAAATAATCAGCTAGGACTTGGAATAAATGCTGGCTAAACAAATGCATATTGGAAAAACTGCTCAATATAAACTTTCTCAGAACGATGTGAGTTGTTCTATTGTTAGAGAAAAATCGCACGAAATAAATAAGTTTTAGGTTATACATATCTGTGTAAATTAAAACAAACAGATTGTTAAAAAATTAACCCAACAAATCGGACAGAAATGAATAATATTTCCGTTAGAAATGTGTGTAAATGTTGACTAACGCTGAGCAAATTAGAGTATACGGTTTGACGTAGGTTTCTTACAGGCATTCATGTTTTCCTAGTTTATGAGACGGAAGAAGAAACTAGCGGGTTATACTACACAGTTATTTATGGCGCAAAAATCTAACTAAAATTCCTTGAAGATGAGAAGATGCTTCAAAATTCCCTAAAGCTGGTTGAGTGGTAGCTATAATGCTATAATGTACAGGCACCAGCAAAAATATGGCTCCATTATTAGTCATCAGCATTTCTATGGTTCTAGAACTCAGACATATACCGAAACGTCTGCTTGCCCACACTAGTAGAAGGCCCCATCGCTGGTAAATGGCAATAATAGCAGAAGGCCTCCTCGCTGATAGATGGCAATACTGGTAGCAGGCCGGCTCGCTGGTAGATGGCAATACTAGTAGAAGGCCACCTCGCTAGTAAATGGCAATACTGATAGAAGGCCGCCTCGTTGGTAGATGGCAATAATGGTAGAAGGTCACCTTGCTGGAAGATGGCAATACTGGTAGAAGGCCGCATCGCTGGTAGATGACAATACTGGTAGAAGACGCCTCGTTGGTAGATGGCAATACTAGCAGAAGGCCGCCTTGCTGGTAGATGGCAATACTAGTAGAAGGCCGCCTCGCTGGTAGATGGTAATACTAGTAGTAGGCCACCTCGCTGGTAGATGGGAATACTGGTAGAAGGCAGCCTCCCTGGTGAATGGCAATACTGTTAAAAGGCTACTTCGCTGGTAGATGGCAATACTGGTAAAGGGCCGCCTCGATGGAAAAAGCATAACTGGTAGATGGCCGTCCCGCTGGTAGATGTCAATACTGGTAGAAGGCCGCTTCGCTGGTAGATGGCAATACTGGTATAGGGCCGCATCGCTGGAAAAGGGCAATACTTTAAGAAGGTCGCCTCGCTGGCGAATAGCTATTCCGGTAGAAGGCTAATTCGCTGGTAGATAGCAATGCTGGTTGAATGCCACCTCGCTGGTAGATAGCAATACTGGTAGAAGGCCGCAGCACTGGTAGATATAAGTTCATCTCGCTGGTAGATGGCAATACTGGTAGAAGGCCGCTTTACTGGTGGATGGCAATACTGGTAGAAGGCTATTTTACTGGTAGATGGTAAGACTGGTAGAAGGCCGCCTCGCAGGTATATGGCAATACTTGTAGAAGGCTGCCTCGCTGGTAGATAGCAATACTGGTAGATGGCCACCTCGCCGGTAGAGTGTAATACTAGTAGAAGACCGTCTCGCTGGTAGATGGCACTACTGGTCGAAAGCCGCCTCGCTGGTAGATGGCAATACTGGTAGAAGGCCACATCGCGAATAGATGGCATCACTGGTACAAGGCCTCTTCACTGGTAGATGGCAATAATAGTAGAAGGCCGCCTCGCTGGTAGATGGCAATCCTGGTAGAAGGCTGCCTCGCTAATAGTTGGCAATACTGCTAGAAGGCCGCCTAGCTGGAAGAAGGCAATACTGGTAGAAGACCGTCTCGCTGGTAGATGGCAATACAGGTAGATGGCCGCCTCGCTGGCAGACGGCAATACTGGTAGAAGGCCACCTCGCTGGTAGATAGCAATTCTAGTAGAAGGCCGTCTCGCTGGTGTATGGCAGCATTGATAGAAGGCCGTCTTGTTTCTAGATGGCCGCACTGGTAGAAGGCCGCCTCACTCACTAGTAGAAGGTTGCGGTAGTAGACTGTTACCTATGTAAACGACGACGACGGTAGTTGGTCACGCTTATAGAAGGCGACGCTGGTAGAGAAAGCCACCCTGGTAGAAGAGTGAACTGGTAGAAGAAGTCTAGACTGAACAATAATTTTACTGCTAAATATTCGAAATAATTATTTCTGACGTCTCATGTAGTCGGCAACACACTTTACTTCGTCTAGAGCTGAAGACGATGCCACCAACGGGCGGAGATGTTCCCCTTACTAACGAGCGAGAGGAGTGCAGGTGGGATGGGGAGAGAGGGAGGGCGCTGGGTGGCAGTGTTCAGGAATGACATGAGAGGAAAACGTTACAGCCAAGGTCTATATAGCTCCATAAGGGATAATGGTTTATGCCACTTCGTTTTTCTTGGATTGGCGGTAAGGTTATGATTGCACCGAATTCAGTCTCGGATCCACAGATAATATATGACCAACACAATTGATATGGTTTACTGATTTCGTGTCACAATGTCTATTCGATTAGCTGTTGTTACTCACTTCGATTTTTCTTGTGTTCATTGCATGAGGTGATGAAAAGGTTACAGCAGAGTCCTACATACCTTTTCGTTTTTCTTCGTACACTACGCAGTTCTATAGTTTCAGTTATATAAATAAAACATATACCTTTTTGTTTATAGAACACTTTGAACAGATCAATCCGAAATTGCGCTGTTGGATCTAAGTTGAATCCCAGAATTGAATCCGGCCTAGATTGCACTGTATGCTCTTATATGAAACCAATATTGAACAGAACTGAATAAAATAAACAGAAATATCTCATCAGCACTTTAGTTCAAATTGATATTTGAAATACACACTTCACGATATATCCCTGAGTCAGACGCCCCCCGCACTGTTTGTTTGTTCATTTTTTGAAGCATGGAGACCCCAATGTGTGTGCGTTCGTCTTGCAATAGTGTTTAAAGGTCTATAGGCGTGAAGTGGAATGATGTGGGTGGAGGGTAGGGGAGCCAGCTGGGGGAGGGAAGCAGCAGAGAACTCTCCACGGCTGATCAGGATTTGGTCACGTTCACGAGAAAAATTAGAAAGTATGTATCAACACTTTTCGCGTGGTATTCATGTGTTACTTGGCGAATTATCATTGAAACAGGTTTGTTTTGGTATTGATGTTCTTGAAACTTAAGAAATAGCTACCGTAGCAAGGCAGACTGGAAAGCACATTGCCTGTATTGACTAAGTTGAACGCGTCACTTTAAAATCTCTTCTGTTGACGGCCCTCACAACACATTATGTTTGAAGCCCCACTCATAATGTCCAAACACGTTTAATCGTTTTATTTCTGTGAGCGTGGCTTCCTTGTGTGTTTCCAGCCTAGACTTGAGATGGGGTGGGTCACGTTATGGGTCTGGGATGTTCAGGTATATATCTAATTGCCAACTTATAGCCCATTGCTTGCAGGTTTTTCTTCGGTAACCTTGACGTGTAAACCCACTTCTGGACAGCCTTGCTGTTCAGGGACCGTCTCAAGTCGGTGAAAATGGTGAGAGAGCGCCATGGTGTGTCCTCTGCTATCCAAGGTCCCGCGGCGGGTGCCGCCCAGGTGTGTGATGTGACCTGGAAGTTGGGAGCCTATGTTCCAGCACTTTTCTGCTCTTGCCAAACCCAGAGAAAGCCCGGTCTAAGTCCCTAGCCCAGAGGTGGGGCCCAGGTAAAAGCCTGGTCCCAGAGGTCAATCCCAGTGGAAACCCAGAGGAAGCCTTGATTTTATCCCCGATTTCATTTGGTTGCGAGCCCAGTAGGCGGGCTAATCCCAGAGGTCAAAACCGAGCGGTTAGTGTGCGCAGAATTGGTCTTTGTTTGGCGGGCTCCACCACTTTGCCTCTTGAACAGCTTGGGTGAACATTCGCCAATCGCTTACATTTCAATACCCGAATGTTCAAAAACGAATTCAACGACACTTTACAGTTCACTCAAACAGGTTTACTCTAACAGGTTTCTTCTAACAGGTTTACTCTAACAGGTTTACTCTAACAGGTTAACTCTAACAGGTTTACTCTAACAGGTTTACTCTAACAGGTTTACCCTAACAGGTTTACTTTAACAGGCTCAATCTCACAGGTTTACTCTAACAGGCTTACTCTAACAGGCTTACTCTAACAGGTTTACTCTAACATGTTTACTCTAACAGGTTTACTCTAACAGGTTTACTCTAACAGGCTTACTCTAACAGGTTTACTCCCACAGGTTTGCAAGAAAACGCAGATTTAGGATGATTAAAGGAGATAGGAATAGTGATAACGGAGCCTCCCGCGTTCGCTGTGGCCCCTCTGGTTCATGACCCGAATTTGAAACACCCAATCTCACACAAGGCACCCACAATGCTTTGATCTTACTGGTCGGACGCCATAGCCTAGATTTAAAATACCACGCCCCCTTCTACACAATCAGAACTGTGTAGACTTAAAATTACATTACACGGAAATTACATTGCACGGCCCCCATTCCCTAGCAAGAAAATGTCACTCAACGCATGCATTTTCTCCTTAAGCCCTTACGTTCTTCCCCTTACCTTCCTGCGCTGTCCTTCCTACCCTGACCTTCGACCCCTTCGCTGTTCTCTGCTCCTCGTTTCTACCTACTCTGAAATTAAACAGTGCCGTTCTCCGCGGAGCTCACCCTACCTGCAACCACAGGTTGGTTCAGCAGCCGTCCGCATTCACAGTACGTTTGCTCCTATCCTCTGCCCTCGGTTACATGCAAATGTGTTCCACTCGCGGTCTCACGTTTACCCGCAATTTGGATGCTCTCGTTGGTGTGTCTTGGCGTTTTTCCAGCATGGTGTGCTATCGTTGCCTCATTCTTCAAGTGCCAATTGGCGTTTTTAGCGTGTGAATGTGCTACCAAGACGGTTGCCTCCCATTCACCCAGGTTACCCCAGTACGGTCTTTGTGGCTAAACCGTGAACACATCCACCTTGTCGGACTCGGAGCTCCTCAGTGAGCTTTACACATAACGTTGGTTCACCTAATGTAATTCAGCATTAGCAAATTATGGGATGTCAATTCAACGCCTTAGCGACTTTGTCAAAAGTAAACAAGTTGCAACGTGACTCTTATTTTAGGATCACACGTGCCTTGAAGTCTCGACTTGAGATACGTGACTGAATGACCGTGAACTCAACACACAACATAAACATTATTTCACCTCAAGCCATTGACCACTGACCAGGATTTTGTGCCGTCCATCCGACCCCCATAGTCACTCTGCAAACGTGAACATGCATACAGCGAGACTCTTATCGTAAGATCACTTCTGTCCTGTAAACTCGACATAGTACGAAGTGCAACGGACCGTGAACGCAACACACACAAAAAAACATCACACACAGTATAAATAATTGGAGAGTCATCGGCCGGACGCCCCCATATAACCCATTTAGGAACATATGACCTTCCGTGAGATGCCTTATGATAAGGGTCACGCATCATGAAACCACCAATGAGGTTAATTTGTACACAGAAAAGCTTCGTTGAACTCTGGTCTAGATTCACACGGGCACTTGCGTCAAACAACAAAGAATAGGAATATTATGTAACTCAGCCCCCAAAAGTTATCATGGAGGCCGCTGGGCAGGCGTTGAAAATACACTTGGGGCTGGTTGATTATGTTAATTTCTCTCCCCTCCCCCTTTGGTTACTACGTGAACAAACCGTCATGTTGTAACAAGACATCCTACAGAAAACATGTGGCATGGTTGAAATTCCGACAGGTCTTACATATTAATATCCTAGCGCTTCTAAAAATCCAAATTAGTGTGGTATGTAATTTTTAAGTGTCATCAAGAAAAAAAAAACATTCTCACTGTGCGCTCTGCTTATAACATAGACCTATGGAAGATAACAACACTTGAGGCTCATTATAAGAAGAAAAACTTGACTCAAAGTTACAACATGATTGTGTTTGATATTGACTGGTGAGGGCGCTTAATCATGCTGATGACATATCTCAAGACCCTATGCTTACAGCGTTTTTTTCTGTCTATGAGAGCCACGGAACGTTTTGGATCTTGGATAGTCTCGTTGTGTAATTGTATGAAATCTTGAAACTAATTTACACGAAACGTAAAACATGACTTAGGTTAGCTGCTTACTCTAATTATTATTCCATGGTAACGATGCACAGGATCGCTACACCTGCGGCTGCGGCGCCCCCTTTCTCGACTTGGAATAGTTCACCCTGCAATAGGATACCCGTTTTCTCTGTTTGCTAAGCGGGTCCATTTTCTAGCAGCTGGGACCCTCCTGTACTGCCATGATGGAACTGCGCTTTAACTAACTTGGTCGCTAGATACAGTACTTTGGGTGACGGCCCCAGCACGGGCGTGGGTTAACGGTGGCCAGGTGGCACTGCTTTGAAACTAACTACTGCTGCGTTACCGTAACTAGAGCGGTGCTCCCAACACGGGTCGTTGACGGTTGACTGAGGCATTGTGGAAGGGGCCTCCTGACCTTTAGCCCTGACCTGTTTCTATCGCGCTAACAAAGAGTTATTTTATACTGAGTTGGTAAGGTTGGAAAAATCCGTTGACCTAACAGGCTCTTTAATCGGGAGAAAAAATATTTGTTTAGACAGTGAACCCCTTAAGGCGGTGGACCAGAGTGCTGGCACATCAATTTTTAACGGTGAAAGGTTCCCTGGGACGGCGCTCAAGCCTAACGGTGTTATCAGATACGCACACATGTGGTGAAATTACTGGATGATCGTAGCAGGGAGGCTTACATTCTGTCCACCTTGCAGACAATGGAAAAAGTCGTTAGCCGGGCTGCTGACAAGTGCCCCGCGCCCAGGCAAAGGGTTCGCTGAGACGTTGAAATTTGACCTCACAGGATATATGGTCACACGGTAGAAAATGAGTTGCTGCTGCCCTATGTATGGTACACGAAGGGGAAAATGTTATGATGCAAACATGGTGTGAAGAACACAGTAAACGAGGTAAAGGACATTGCATTTTGGACTGGGAATTTGCTAGCTGCAAATAAGCAAACTCGAAGGTAACTGAAATAAAACTGTTTTTGTTAGTAGGAAGTAAACACTCACATCGAAGTAATGTACTTAAAAGGGTACACAAACCGAAATTCGTAAATTAGTTTTACATACGCGGCGAATTTTGACAAGGGACAATGACTAACATTACGTCAGTCCATGAATTAATAAAATTATCAATGCACCAGATCACACAAAATTTACACAGTCGCCGTTGATACAATATTTAACGAAGAATGCTCACACTTCACTAACACAATCGTCATTAGACAACTCGTGTAATTCTTAAAGCCAAACTCAGACTATGAATGCAGTACAATGACTGCCACTAGATCAGTAAAGCATGGTAAAGGTGTTACCAGACACAAGCATGGGGCAAAAAACACTGGAACAAATTGCACTGCACAAGACATGGCCTTTTAAAACATGAGTTTGTTAGGTAAAAATTCACATAGAACGAAATAACGCAATTAGGAATTTAATTATGTAATTAAAGGTCCGCCCAAGCTCAACGACAGACTCATACCCAAATATCTACTCAACAGATGTTCAACGGAACACAAAATATGGGCGTATGGTAAATTTCAATTTGAATGGTTAGAGGACACTATACACCAGATGGGAATTTAGCTATGTAACTGGAGGTTCACGAAAACGAAACATTCTTCTTATTTCATCCCCGCAAATTCAGTCCCAGAAGATCTTGACGAAGCCACACAGAATAAAAAGAAGACCCTGACCGCTACTGAGCATGGAATGTCAAAATATAAGTTTTCACTTCGTTATCTAAAGAGGTAGAGCAACATAAATGAAACGAAACTATTTATTTACAGCCTCCGGACACAGGACACGGACTGACTGGGTCAGTTAAAAGTTCGCTCGATGCGGCATTCCTCAGACAATTACCACGACTTTCCTTCCACATGTATCTCCCGAAAAAGAAGATTCCAACTACTTAAGGTGACATATTGATATGAAACTTTCTCTATGTAATTAAACGGGCTCACCAATACACACTGACGTATAATTAGTTCTATGCCGACCGGGGCCTGACACTGTAGTATGACTAACACTGGGTCAGTTGATGCATAACTAAAGTTCTCATTGAAACCGTTCCCGCACAATTCACACACTCGTCGTCAACGCCCGGAAAATCAGATAAACTCAATGCTTTTAGAAGACAACACTGTCTGTCAATAACAATAAACAAGTAATTCTCTGTAGCACACCGGTGAATGGCAAGATAGTTTTATCCAGCTTTTATCAATGCGTCGCAAAAAATGGCCTCGGGGCAACGATTTGCACTCAATTGTTCTCGTGTGTTGTACTACCACTAATTGATTGCACAGGGATTCGACATAAAGAAAACTCAAACGAATGCGGTGGATGAGCCTAGTCCCACACTTTTGCACTTCACTGTCTGACGTTTAGGTCGTCCATAGATTTTTTTCACACGGGCAGCACTGAATTTAATGTTGGGTTACTCACCCCAGAGTGACACGAAAGAAAACATTATCTGTATAGTGGAAGATAAGAATTAAGACCATGCAGTTGCACGTTGGAATACGTTGCACGCAGTCCAAGGGCGACGTTGCTCGGGCAGAGGCCTGTAAGGAAACGCAGATTTAAGATGGTTGAAGGAGATACAGTAGGTATAGTGATAGCGGAGGAATGTCAAGGCGATTAGCAAAAGACAAGAAAGACATATAGGTTTATTATTGAATTGACTGCATGGGTAAGGACACTTCCCTCTGGCTTATAGTATTATTTAGAAACTCATGAACACAGTATTGATAGAAACAACCTAACTAAACACCGATAAAAATGGTCCGGGCCTTCCACACAACGCTGCACCGGTTTTATACAATCACCGGGAAACCTGACCAGTTATAACGAGATAAAAGGGTGTCGCCCCGACGGAATTCCCACACATCTCTAGACCTACGTGGCATCGTTTGGAACTAATCAACACAGTTATGAGCCAGCTACACAATTCCGAAGGTACCCCACAGCTGTCGTCCGAAGCTCTTGACGATCCACCACGCCTCATAGGCGTTTGCAGCTTTGCAGCGGATGTACGCGTCACAATTGAAGTTCCCCCCTCCCCGTTGAGCCCCGGCGCTGGATGCGTAAGGTCTCTGCTCCCACACTGCTGAAGTCACGGCCCCTCTTGAAGGTGATGCTCCCGCGGATTCATACAGGTGACAGGGTACTGAGACTGCCCTGGCAGCACCAGGCCCTGGCCGAGAGCCCCAGCGGCCGCGTGACCGCACTGTCTCAGTGTCTGTCTTGAAGTCCCCTTACACCTTACGCAGTGCCTCCCGCGTTTGCTGTCGCCCCTTTGGTTCATAGTCCGACTTTGAATCACCCAATCACACACAAGGCACCCACTATGCATTGATCTTATTGGTCGAACGTCATGGCCTCGACTTAAAATACCACGCCCTGTTCCACACAATCAGAACAGTGAAGACTCAAAATTACATTACACGGAAATTACATTACAGATTTCCTCAAACAGGTTTACTCAAACAGGTTTACTCAAACAGGTTTACTCTAACAGGTTTACTTTAACAGGTTTACTCTAACAGGTTTACTCGCAAAGGATTACTCTAACAGGTTTACTCGCAAAGATTTACTCTAACAGGTTTACTGTAACAGGTTTACTCTAACAGGTTTATTGAAACAGGTTTACTCTTGTTACAGATTCACCTTATCATCCTTGCATTTTACCGTTTGTGATAAAATATTCCTATAATTATACTAGTGACCTAGAGATACCATATTATACGAACTGAACCATAAATACTCTAACGCACACTTCCAAATCTGGACCTGGACTGCAATTGCCAAATACATCAATTGGGATTTAACCTCAATTTTGAAGCGACCATCTTGGATGCCCATTGTTTATATATACTGATAGTCACCGTCATGGGAGTGGTTAACAGTTGCTACGAATAACTACATCTAAAGTATCTAACCTAAATTTAGGTTAGTATAAACGGCCGATAATTCTACATGACTGTTCTATGCTAGTCCTTGCGGTCTTGGTTTAGTTTAGAGCTTATTCTTAGGTAGTCTGCGAGTGGCGTCTGTTAACGGTTCCATATTGGAAATCTGAACGGACGGGACTCGTCCAACTTCTAAACTGTCACAAGTCACTCTGCCCGGTCCTTTCTCACACCGTGGGAAAACCGAGCAAAAGAAACCGCCCCCTGGCGGCTACTGCCAGTGGTCTGTGTCTACATCTGTCCAATCGGAGATTGACTGAAAACATACATAGCAATAACTAGGCTAATTTATTACATAAATTCTTACATAAAATCACATACGGTGATTTAACATCAACGTTTTTTTAAGGTATTACTTCACAATATCATTTAAATGTCTATCAAGAGATTCAAAAGCTTGCAGCGTCCGCAGTGCAGCAGACCAGATAGAAGATGGGGGGGGAGGAAGGAAAGGTGGCTCCATGCCCCTTAGCTCCAGGCCTATCCGCTGCACTGCTAACCACATCCTTATGAAACGGCACAACACATATGTTTCTACAAATGGGATCTCTTCTTATGGGTATAGCATATATCTATGTTTGTTACAACTATAACAGGTTTACTCTAACCTACATAACGACGGAGCTCGGCTGCCCACACCCACAATCGTCGGGCAAGGGAGATCGTCCCGGAAATGAAGAGAATAGTTGTTTTTTGAGCCAGACAGATTCAATAGAGGCGATAGCAAAGTATAAGTCACTGCAGATGTTCCTCGTTTGATCAATATTAGGTCACTTTCATCTAGTAAACGTCATCAAACTGTCGATGTGGTTCAGCCGACCAATGACCCAAGCCAGGTTAGGGTTTCGAATACACAACTGCCGAAAATGATCGTGAAATCCGATTGGTCTCCAATTTTCAAAGTTCCGGTAATCTGGCTTATTGGTTACCACGGGGCCGTACACAAAATCACATGCGTGGTAACGATGATACAAAAAGTCGTTTATCCTAAATAAACGTTCGTGTTGCCTATTGAAACACAATTTCACTATGTCCTGCCAATCTTGTTCATTCCGTGCCAAATTCAATCCATAAAAGTCATTGAAACTGAACGGTAGCTTAAAGACAATGACTGTTGGGTTGGCTACCCCAGCCCGGCAAGCCCACCGACGAGCGTGCTCAAATGAATCACTCAAGTAAAAGCCAAACCCATCAGAAAATTGACGATGGAAACGACCAGAACTAAGGTTGATACCGTTACTAAGAATATTTTGAGCAAATTTATAATCTGTTCCGTGAAACCAAAATGTTTTCTTGGGGTGGATAAATGGTGGATCGTATTGACTGTACGCGTTTGCCAAAACAGAAAGCACAGCTGGCGAAGGGTGCCCATTGCTATAGTCGATGAAAGACATAAATGATAGAGGTTCAGGATTCATGGGGCCCATCTTGGTGGGTCCCATTGATGCATCGTATGCGGATTCCCACACGTGCGACCTCACTGGTCCATGGTGGAAACGTGTTTCCGCTTGTTGAAGATACCTATAACCCTGGAAAGGGAGGCGTGAGGGAATTGGGAAGGGTGTACCGTAGTGATAAATTTGTGAAAAACAAAGATACCTTAAGCGATCACTGTGGAAAACTATGTTAAGCTCAACTAAATGAGAACTGTTGGCTGGCGTGAAAGGTACTCCGGATCGCCAGTAGCTATCACCTTCATATGGTGGATACTTTTTGCCGTGAACGATCGCGTGTGAATTAGACGGAATATTTTTGTGCCAACGGATACATGCGGTCTCCTTAGGCGATCTTTTGAAAGAGAGAGTGTAGACTGCATCCTGCTCTGAACCTGTAGATCTGCTGATGCTCGCTCTTACTTCTTCACCTTTCACGATTCGATCATCTGATGTCATCTTATCTTTCAGGCAATTCCTTTCCCCACCTCCTGTTATGGCTCGATCAACTGTCGCCAACTCATTCGTTTGGCTATCAAGTCCACCACTTCCTGTTTTGGCTCTATCCATAGTCACTAACTTATCAGTCCAGCTATCCCCTTCACCGCCTTCCGTGATGACGCTCTCCATCGCCGTCAACTTATCCGTTAGTCTATCGCGTTTGTCCCATTCTTTCGCGGCGGCATCAGCTGTCTCTGCCATGTTCTGTTTCAACGTCGAGTTCGATGACCTGTGTGTTGATATCTTCATTCCGTTAGTTGAAGAAGTCAGTTCTGGCTTAACACTTTCTTCACCTTCATAGGTGATGTAACCTAAATCTGCTGTCGTTTGGTCCCCCATGACGCGAGTATCTGCCGAAGTATGATGAAATCATCAGAACGGTTAATATTGATGCCGGTTGAATTTTTAATCTATTTAATTTTTATTCAACAATGATGCATAACACAACAGCTGTTGTATTGAATTCGAATCAACGAATACTGAGAAGGGTGTTAATATTTCGGTCCATCGCTTTTTATGACAAAAATATTCAATGATGACGAAAAACACTTGAATACAAAATTATCATTTTCTGTTGATACGTTCAAAGAGCCTCCCAGAATAACCATTCTACAAGTATTGT
>SDVV010003769.1:0-20951 GCA_016164225.1 Gammarus roeselii | reverse complement strand
GCTCTAACACTCCACGGCGGTCTAGCGGGTAACCCTGCTCTAACACTTCACGGCGGTCTAGCGGGTAACCCTGCTCTAACACTCCACGGCGGTCTAGCCGGTAACCCTGCTCTAACACTTCACGGCGGTTTCGCGGGTAACCCTGCTCTAACACTTCACGGCGGTCTAGCGGGTAACCCTGCTCTAACACTCCACGGCGGTCTAGCGGGTAACCCTGCTCTAACACTTCACGGCTGTCCAGCGGGTGACACGTTGAATGGCAACTGCCAGCGGGGAGTTGCATTCGCCAAGGAAAGGTCTCCGGGCTGCTACTGGCCCTGTTGCATGATTGTCGCCGGCGTCGTAATCGGAGCAGATGTTCTCAGCGCGAGGTCAACCTCGGCAAGGAAATGCTTTGGAACAAATGAAAAACAATGCCATAGGAGCATAAATAATTTTGGTCAAATGATGTTGTTCAGAGGATGAAAGTTTTTAGCACGCAAACGCCCAGGGGGGGAACTACCACATGCAGTTTCATTCGATGTGGCAACCGACACAATTGTTATTTATCGGATATAATAAGATAATAATCATTGAAACATTATTCTAACCTGTTCATTATATCATATATATGTTTTGCGTATGAATGATTGATCGAATTAGAGATATAGTTCACTAACTTGGGAAGGAGAAACTCAAGAGACTAATGTCTATTCAGAACAACGAACTTACTCTAAATGTTCAACAAAAGAACACTCACAACTATTCGAAACAACAAACTCACTCTGAATGTTCAACAATGGAACACTCATGGATCATTACTTCTGTTGTGCACAACACGTCATCATGAAATGTTCAAAGAGTGACAGAACATATCCTTTCCCACTAATGCAAACGTAAGGGCTGTATCGCAGCGCCATGACACCTTACAGTACTAAATGTTATGTCGAGGAGACGCGCAACGATAGTTGCTATCATATTCCATGAAGCGATGAGTCATGCTCGACAAGCATAATTATGTGCCTCCTGTCACGAAGAGTAAACAGCGCGTACAAAATAAGGCTGCTAATGCCTTCGATGTCACACGCGCTGTCTGGGAGCGGCGCACTGCATTAAAAGGAAGGAGTCGATGGCATTAAAGTTTTTGGAAGTGCTGGGGAAAGGGAGCTAGTTCAAAGGCAGCTGTGATTGAGTAGCGCCGACGATAAAAATACTAGGAGATATCACTTTTCTATTTACACAAAAGTCTAGCAAGGTAGGGTTTAATAGAGGTTCAGCACGTTAAAGTATCATTCTAACAATGCGGGATACTAGAAGATGTGATTCTGTGCCTTCCAAATATTTAACACCGGGAGCTTTACGTGTTGAAATCAAAACTTCAAACCGTTCAAAAAAATCGAAGATCAGAGCAGACATCTCTAGTTTTTGTGATCCTTGTAATTGAAACTTCACCTCTTCTCATTTTGTGCTTTGCAATGCTTTCAAGGGACATTATTTCAGGTCTCAACTTTATCCAGATTGACATTCTCGTGTGTCCTACAGGTGCCCAGATATTACTCGAGTAATCTAGTATTCATATGAAAATATTAATTGCAGAAAAGCAATCGAATCATTTTTCAGGCTAACTTCTATTTTTGACATCGCGCTGATATAATCTACGAGTTTTATGTATCAAAATTATGTAGTAAAATAACGCTGGTGACAGCAATGATAGTTGGTTTAGTAAAAACTTAATTTGTAATTCCGCTCGGGCTGCTGTAATGTTTACTGAGCAAAAGTTCAACATCACCTCTGGTGAGCCCTGGCGAGGTGGAGTACAAACAGAGTTTTTCGTTTTATAAAACACACGTGTTGAATTTACTGATAAATAACACAGTTGAAACTCGCGAATAAACCACGAATATCCATACACAACACAAGAGTTCACTGCACGGATAGCTGATGGTGCATGAAATAAGGAAAATTATTTAACCGTTTGTAAGAAACAGTCCAGAAGTTTTCATTTATATTTTCTCCAGCTAGTATACTTGTCAATTGGTGAAGGTAGAAGCAACGCTTATGCAAAATGTGGTAGGCGTTTATCATTTTCCTGTTTCATTTTTATATACTCACATTTCTTGCTATCTCGTACATGAAGGAACCTCTTCGATTAGTATTGAGATGTATTCTGGTCATACGTAACCCTTATTTGATAACTATGAATATAGTTTCAAGAAAATGTGATTTTGGTGTCAAATTTTTTGAAAGTAAATATAACATACAATCCCGAACTGAACATTTTATATTTTCAGTTTCTTTATTAAATGCCAGTGAAAGAATTATATTGCCATCATTACTGATATGTCAGTTGCCTAATTCATGGTTTTTATTTCGCTAGAAATCAATAGTTAAATATAGCGTTTTTATTGGTCTTGACATACTGAGCAATGGAGAATAGACAGTGTCATCCAATAATATCCATCGATTGACGGGAGTCAAATGTGAATTTATATACTATCACTTCTACTAAGTCAATATTAGATATAATTCAGTGGCAAACGTTTTCTTCAGAAGGCTCACGCTGACGACGGCTTAGTACATTAGGGAAATTAACTGCCATTACAATTTTCCTTCCATTTACAAAAATTGGCTAACAAGGGTAAAGGTGCTCTATATTTCGATCACGGACTGTGATCGACACATAACACATTCAAAAAGCAGTAAACCAAACTAATCAATAGTTCCAAATCAATTAAGCAAAAACTTTCACACGTATGGTAATGGCAACACTAGAAGGTATCACAACTACTCATTTAACACTCAGAGACCAAAAGTAACTATTAATGCGTAAGGTATCAATCGAGCCCTGGCGAGGTAAAGGCCACACATTATGAAATTACCTGGGAGGAGGTAAACTATTGTGGTGAGTTAGTTATTCCGAACGACAGTATTGGATGCAAACGTAATATTTTTGTGGCTCTATCAATGGAACACACTCCGCCCACATGATTGAAATTCAGAAGATGCTGTATTAATGATGGTTCTATTATTTGACGTTTTTTATGTCATTAGAAGGATAAACTATTTTAGATGCCATCCAATTGAAACTATGATCCTGACAATGAACATAATTGAGATACCCTCGGCGTTCATATCAGATTGATAAATGCCTCCGGAATAGAGTGCCAATTTCTCAATTATGATTTGTGTGGAGTTTGTTGAATCGCTCCCACCACCGCTTGAATTCTCCGCAAAAAATTTCAGCCAAGGATGTAATTCATCTCAGCTCCCCAAAGCCGGATATTCTGCTGACTTATCCCCTTGAATCTTCATTAGGTTCCATAAGCTCTCATTTGCTTCACTTAATGTAGAGCATGGTGGGCATCTATGCACAGTCTAGTTCCATGAATCACCTTCCATTGCCGAGAGTAATTAGCTTCATGTTGATCGGTTGGAATCTAACGGTGCATTTGAACGATCCTTGTTATTATGTAGCACTTAATTATCAGATATTACCTTTGGAGTATCAACTTTCTGAGATCACTAGAATCAAGAGGAGGTTGTACGATTGATTGACCATTTTTTATCTGCCAAAATATCGCAATAACGAAGAAAATAAACAACATCATGACCTACGCTCAAGGGGGTTTGGAAAAACATATTTTTAAACTTCCACTATTAGATGGTCCTATAGGCTTAGTAACCAAGTGATTCATCACCATGGGGATATTTGTTACCGTATGACAATATACATGACAATATACTCCGTTATCTCAACATATGCCAGATGAAATAAAACGTTTAATCTTATACATCCAAACGCAAGTGAAAAATTAAAAATCTACCGAAGTGGTTAGGGTAGTGATCGCTGGCATATAGGATCAAGGTATTGAGTTGTTAGGAGCAAAGGGGTGGAGTTGGCAGTTTAATATGCTGCTGTATGCGTATGAAGAGGAGGAAGCTGCTAGTTGAGGAGGAAGAAGAAAGTCATTAGTTGATGTAGTGAAAGTAAAGCAATAAGCTGAGCGATGAATGACGATACGAGAGGAATCAGTGTCAGCGTAACTGAAGACCTAATGGAAGGCAGTTATGTGGAGAAGACTGGAGAAGTGAAAATAGAGGTGAAATGCAGAGTGGAGGAAGGGTGGAAAGTGTTGGACCCTTTGGAGAGTGTGATGAGCTGTAGAACCGTGGGATTAAGAATTAGAAAGAGCGTATTACGAAGGGGTAATTGTTTCAATGCGACAAGACGAGGGTGAAACGCCAAGGAAATATTGGACGAGAGAAGATGAATGACCGGAAGGACGCGGAGGGATATGATCAATAATGCTATTGTTCGGATTGGAAAGGTGATGGGGACGAAAATTGAAGGACGGAGTAGAGTAACGTGTTTTGAGGTAGTTCCGAGACATGATGGGAATGATGAATGGATATTGGCGAAAAAGTGATGGAAGCGGATGTGAGCGGCCTTAGGCCTTAGAAGAAGACCGAAGTTTTATTGGCTGGATGGCGTGAAGCAATTATCATACAAAGAGTCTTCAGTAGGGAACAAGCGAGTCGACTTGCAATGGATAGGCCAGAGTAGGGAACGGTTGTGAATAAAAGAGTGGCGACGCGGCTCTGCTGATTGCCTCGTTGAAAAGCAGGATTGACGTGGTTGGGGAGGGCTGGAAGCTCAGATGCAGAAGGAAGCAGTGAAAGCTGTCAAGCCGTGCTGCTGACACCAAGCTCTGACTTCACTCCTAACCCGAAGTGTGTGTTGTGGGCCCCTGGCCGCCCTCTTTAGCGGTCAAGAGCTGCATTTTTATCTGCTTGTGAGTGAATGAGGGTAGTGTGATGAGTGGATTATTCTCTATCTGTATCTGCATCAGTAGAATCGGGCGTGGCTCAGACGTGTTTTAGCTTTTATATACTATGCGCAGAGTTATACATGAAGTCAGCAAGTGCAACGTTCCATGGTTGTGTTCTAATGTTCACCTCATGGGACCTGTCTCTTGAATTCGATTCCTAGCTATCGTAAGGACCGACTGTAAATTAAACAGTGCGCATTTGTGTCCTAGTCATGTAATCTAACATATTGAAGCCCGATAAACTGTGTTGAATCTAATTGAGACAATAAAACTAAACCTACCTAAGTATGGTTATCTACATACCATCTATAGGTTGCTTGAATGGCATTAAACGGGAGCAGGCAGTCAAAGTATTTGTAAATCCATTCAAGATTGCATAAAAGTATTTTACTCAAACAAAACTCTGCAGTTGGCTGCCTCAATCGACTTCAGGACCGAGGCTTCAATACTCAGTAGTTGTTATTAAAAGACAAGGCATTGGCGAGGTGATCATAGAGTGGTGTAGCGAAAAAATGATGAAAATAAAAAATTAATGATGCAACTATGTTTCTATGAAAAATAAAATGTGTGCATATATACAGCACGACCTAATTTACTGGTTCCCATCTCACTGCTGCTTCCGTTCGTGAACGACAGGAAATTCATTCATTTACACCACGGGGAAAATAATCTAGATATTTGTACAATGTTAGGAATGCGACAATTTTGCTCTCGAAAACAGGCGGCAGGGCAATACTAGTTTTTTTATTTCACCAATATAAATATTGCAACTCATCATCTCTCGACATTAACGTCTTCACTGGCGACACCAGCTTGAAATTTATTTTGACCGAATGCATGTCATTCACATTCATTTTGATTAACTGTATATTTGTTTGCAGTATATGAAGAATTTGAACATTCACTGCTGTGTAATCGATTATTACCTCGGCAATGAGCTCTGTTGTTAAATTTCACCAATGGTTTTTATCACTATTAAAGGTTAGTGATAACGTCCTTGTGCAAATAATCAAAGAACGGAGAAATATTTTCAAATTGATTAGGATAATATAAAATTCCTTAATCCGAATAATTTCTTATGTATGAAAAAATCATAAGCAATATCATTCATGGTTAGCCTTGCAGATATTTATTTAATCTAAAACTAAACAATGACAGGTCATATCATGAATATGTTGGAAATTGATTTTTTTTTCATAAATTTGAAGCCGCAATAAAAATTTGAAATGTTTACTAAAAGTGCAAATTTTCAATCTCAATCAGAGATACTCATCAGGCGCTTTAGATAAAACCTATAAGAATTTACCTGGAAATGAAGAGACAAATGAGGTACATAACAAAGCGTAAGAAGCTATGATGAGAACAGACCACTGCTCTGTTCTCTTCATAGCTTCTTACGCTTTGTTATGTTCCTCATCTGTCTCTTCATTTTCAGGTATATGATAATAGGGTTTATCTATAGCGCCTGATGAGGATCTCTGATAAAGAGAGATTAAAAATTTGCGCTTATAGTAAATATTTCAACATTTTATTGCGGCTTTTAATTTATGATTTTGTCTACTCTTCCTTCAAAATCGAATGCACGTACAATATCTTTCTGAAAGTGAACTGAAATATTTGTAAACTTTTTTCTAGACTTGCCGCGACCATTCTCTCTTCTTCCTCCCTTCCATTTCTTGCTGTCAACCAAGACAACCAGGACCGTTTGTCTCATTTCGTAAGGTACTTCTCACAAATTTGTCCCACTGCAAATATCTGATCTGCAAATTCTCGATAACTCCAATGCCAAACTTTTCCATGCCAATCACACAACTCGTACTTCCTCGAAACCTCTTGATTAGCACTCTCCCGGACAAAAAAACACATACAACAAACCTCCTGGGATGTTGTAGTCATTTGTACATCTTTTGTCTATATAAATCGGCAAAGCAAACACTGCAGCACTCAATCGACTACACACACGACACTAAGCTCAAATTCAGTATTCTATACAACCATTTGATTACCATTTCTATACTCATTTTAATGCACTAGGTTGTGAAAGCAAGGCATTTCTCAGCTTTCATACCCACCACAGCCTCCTGCAACGCATTCTTAGTAATACCCCAAACATCTTTGGCTCCAGACACCAGTCTCAGTACACCACCACCGACAGCTCTCGTTCCAGCGCCCACAGCAAACGTAAGCATGCGTCTCCCCTTGTTTCTAGGTCGAGGCCGTGCATAACCGCGTATCTGAGTCTTCCCTATCCCCTATTATATCTCGACCTTAGGTGATGCCAGGGTAATTGTGGGGTAGAAATTCCGAACCGTTGGCACGTGGCGAGGGAGGCGTTATAGACCGTCGCACTTGCTGATCCCTGAGAGCTGCTCAAGTTTGCGTTGTTTATTACTTCCATTCAGCTCGTGCCCACTTAGAAAGCACTAACTCTGTCGCGGACCACATAACCGACTCGCTTGGCTTAAACCCCATTCAGAATCGTTGATTTATCACTCCGTAATTGGTTGTTATATATTGCATTTGGCAGCACCATCCAATTACGTGTTGAATGGAACTTTTTTTGTATGTTCTAATTATATCACATGTTTCACGTATAAACTACTCATTGTTCTATAAATTTTTACAATCTGGCATCTGAACGAATCCATTTCATGATGAAAAAAACATCCCAAATCATCAAGCATCTCACGAAACGAAGGTCCAAAAAGTGCAGTGTCTAGCATTAGACATCCAGCCTAACAGGGGCCAACATGTGTCATGCAGCACCCTAGAGCTGAAATATAATTATTATTCCTGTATTTATCACGATATTTACTCATCATTGTAAATGCTTCCACAACTTTTTTGCAGTAAATTATTTCGAATATTTTCAAATGAACTGCACCAATTATCATAAAAATTATATAAACAGCTCAAATAATATAAACAAAATGGCGCATAAAATCTGTCTCTGTAAAGCCATCGAAGGATCTTATTCAACAATATTTTTAATAGTCCGTACTTCCTCACCTAAAACCTATAAACAGATAGTTAATCTTTATTTAAGAGAGAACCATCATTCCCAACTCAGACGCGCTTAGTTCAGTTCTCATACCCAGTCAGTCTCAGATGATCACCCGCAAGAACTCATTGACGTCATACACGGATCATTCGAAAAAAACATCGATATATAGTAGACAGGAGGGTACCAGGCAGTGGCGAAGCATTGCACGTTGGGCCATCGCCTCACCATAACCGAACCGACACGCCGGGCAATACCTGAAGCCGGTTTGAGGTATTGCCCGGCGATGAACTCTGAGAATCCAAGCAAATGATTGTGATCTGCTATTACAGTGTTGCCTCGTCAAATCAAATCAGCGGAAGCAAGAGCTCAACCCAGATTCGAAAATTGACGAGATTGAAGGCAGAGGAGAAAAAAAGTTCAGGTCAAATTAAAATATGAAAAAAATATATATATTCTAGAGGTCGAACTGCCTGGAGAAGTGCAACCATTGGAAAATATTCATTTTCTCGTTGGTGGAGTAGTGGAACAATTCAGCAAACTAAATACTTGCAAATACACAGGACCAGATGACCTGCATCTGAGAATGTTACGTAACCTCTCCGAAATCATAAGTAGTCCATTGACAAATGTCTTTAACATGTCTATAACTACTGGAATTATTTCAAAAGATTGTAAAACAGCAAAAAAACGGCCAAATTCAATTAGGTAAGTAGGCAAGAGCCAAAAAAATAAAAACCAATCAGTCTCACATCTGTGATCGGCAAAACCTTGGAAAGATTAACAAAAACAAGTATAACATGTCAACTTGATGGAAATAACCTCATCGAGGAAATTCATCACGACTTCAGAAGGAAACTTAGCTACCTGTCCAATCTCCGGGATTTTTTCAATGTCACCGGAATATATAATGAAACCAAAGCTGCTGTCGACCTTATTATATCATGACTTTTAAAATGCGTTTGATATGGTCCCCCATGAACGCCTACCTAGAAAAGTGGAGGCATTTTGGCATAACTGGAAACGTTGCCAGGTGGCTCCGAAATTGGCTACTTCTCCCTTATGACGGATCTGTGTCGGTCAAAGAAAAAGTCAGTGGGCAACGGTAAAATCAGGAGTACCCCAGGGCAGTGTTCTTGTGCTCCTTCTCTTTATTACCTATGTAAATGACCTCGACAACGACATCGTTAACAAATCATTGAAATTTGCTGACGACACTTAACTCTGACACAAAGCGGACTGTAAACAAGATCGCATTCATATTCAAAGGGATCTTAATAAACTGGTGAACTGGTCTGATAGTTGCAAATGAATTTTAATATTGAAAAATGCACTGTTTTGCACATCAGAACACAAAATTTAAACTCTGCGCACGTAATAGCAGACCAGCAAATGCCTGAACTACGAGACCTTGGAATATTAATCACCAAAGACCTCAATTGGAAAAAAACCAAGTGGAAGCTAGCTACATGATCCAGAAACTTCCACTACAAGTCCATGGACATCGTGTTTCCGTTATATACTTCACTCGTCAGGCCTCAAATGGAATTTGCAGTACAATTTTGGTCCCCCCCACCTTAGTGGGGATACTAACAAAATGGAACGTGTTTAGCACCGAGCAACAAAAATTATTGCGGAACTGAGAAATAAGGCATATCCGCAAAGACTCGACGAACTTAAACAGATCTCACTTGGAAGAACCTTCAAAAACCTAAACGGATTTACTAGAGCTAGCCCTGAGGGCCTCTTTGATAAAGATTTTAACCCAAGGAACAAAAATTACGGACAAAAAATACTGCAGCTCAAACCATTCAGAATATCAGTGGCCGAAAACTTCTTTCCAACGTGGGCAACAGTAATAACGTAAACTCATTCGAAATCGCCTCGACAAACACTTGGAGACTTATACACCGCCTTACTAACAAAATGTGACGCTTTGGTGGAAACAACCTTCATTGGAGCCTCCAGCCTTCGGCAGCCCATGAACGATGGGCACCTCATCTAGGCGGGGCTAGTTGTACTGCAAATTCAGTTTTGGAATACTGCTAGAATTGACTCGTTAGCTCGTCTCAGACCTTCAACTACTACTACTACTGCTACAATTAGCTTGTAGGGCAATCAATTCGGGAAGTAATAGATTGGATCAGTTCTTACGGTAGAGATGGTAGACAGTAACCCTGCAGGGCTGGAGATGATCGTAGTATGGTTGGATGCCACAAGGGACCTTCGGGCTCTAATAAAAAATGTTTACTCATATTTAGCCCTCTGTTCACTTAGTATTGAGGTCTCATAATCTCTTAGTTTTAGTTTTCATTCGTTGCATCGAAGGATTATGTTCATGACAGGATCAAGTACATCAATATTTATTGTGCTGAGGAAAGGATAGCCTGTGAAGAATTGCTAAAATAAATAAATACAGACTCTGTGTTTGTAGGACACCTGAGCTATGCCAGCGCGATGGAAGGCATCTCAATGCACACGGCCAAACGCATTTCGTCATTTGATTTAGTATTAAATTGGAAAAAGGTTAAAACAAGAGACACTACGCGATGAGCATAGAAAGTGGTCGGGAAATGGCGACACTCAGGAAAGAAACGCAAATAATTAGCTCGGGGCCTATACGAACAAAACATGTCAGCAGACATGTCAGCAAAAAACAATGAATATCAGAGAAAAAAAAGTGTCCCTAATGCCAAAGGTGGATCTTCTCCAACCTATTGTGAAAACAAACGAATTTGATGGTGTTGAAATCAACGAATCGTGCCTGGAAAGGAATTTCCAGACAAAATAGGCTATCATGGATTCACGATCATCTGTGTAGATACGCCGTCTCAAAACAAGAGGGGAGCAGGGTCGGTGCCTTATACCAAAGACAAATTATGAGAAAATCCAGATCAACATGATGCCCTTTGCAGGGATGACACTTACAATTGCCCTAGCATACCAAATACCAGGAAAGCAGTAGTGTAAGAAGATGTGCCATTTTACAAATTGGACAAACTATATCCTCTTCCGTGAGAATGAGTATCATGATGGGAGACTTCAACCTAACCGACATCAAAGGGGCAATGCTGCTAGCCGAATTACAGGGTGACAGGTTGATACGGCTTGTCAATGATAACTAGCTGAAACAGTACGTGGTAGAACCAACCAGAGGGCGTATCATTTTAGACCATGTTTTATCGATTGATGAACCAGTAGTAGAACTGGTATTAGTTGAATAAAAACAGGTTGATCGCCATACTATTGAATTCCAAATCAGAGCAAATTGAACCATACGGACTCAGCTAGGTATGACACGATACTTTCCGAAAACCGATTTTGACGACTTGTGAGAGGAAAATCAGAACTAGCGCACGAGCGGGCTTGTGGCAGAGTAAAGAGAGTGGTCAGAAACACCAAGAGAAACACCGAAAAAGATGCGACTAAAATGATTAAGCAATATCCAATACGTGGTGTTTGTGACAGCATTAGCCGTTTTCGAATTAATGCAGGTAAATCAAAATCAGACAATGCAGACATGTATAACATACTCAACGAATACTTTGCAAACGTTTTCACAAACGAGGATATTAATAATATCCTAGGAATTGAACTGCCAGGAGGAATACAACATTTGGAAAATATTCACTTCCTTGCTGATTTAGTTCCTGAACAAATTTGCGTATTAAACATTTCCAAATCAACAGGACCAGATAATCAAATGCTAGGCAGGACTCATCACCCCGTCCCACGCCAACTGTACTAGTATTAATACTAAATGCTTCTCTATCGTCTGTTCTAGTGAGGTCATGTGTGGATTATAGAAATGACCATTTACAATCAATATAATTGAAGAAGACAAATTGTCTAACCACTATTCCTGCTGAACTTGCAAATATCATTTGTTCATCGCCGGGACTTCGAGCTCGGGTTTCCCGAGTAAATGACCCATTTAAAGGCATAATTGTACGAGTTTAATATCGGAGTAGCCGCGCGATTTGATCGATGTCATGAAACCAATTACAGAAAGTCATATGCTTATCGCTTACCGTATTATTTAAATGTTCCATTATTTCGCCTTCTTAAAACACCCCTGCCTGACCTCGCTCATTATTGAGTGTCAAAAATATCTCACTTATTACTTTGTCATTCAGGTTATATTTGTATAAAGTATTTACTAATTCGGCTCCCAGGTGACGATCGTATATGATAAAATATACGTCTGAATTCGTGCTCGATGATAAAGGCAGTCTGATTGAGCTCGCCTACAAATTGGAGAAATAATTGTCGTTTATGTTGAGCTTGACCGAACAATGACAAGGACCTCACGATGAGTTTAAACAACATTGAAGTATGGAAATGAAGATGAATTTATTCGCTTCATAGATCTTGAGTAAGTCGGACATAAATCAATACCTGCTGGTGCACTTTTGATTTGACGTTTATATTTGACGTTTATATACATTTGAACAGATACAGGGAAAGTCTTTGCAAATATTTTTCCCGTACAGCATATTAGAATAGAATGCCCAGGGTACAACATGCTGGCTCTAAAACCAGTATATTTGATTAGACGAATCGCGTTCAGTAACCCAACCCAACATTACCGTTAAAAAATTGTTGTAAACACCATTTTTCAAGTGACCATTCCGTCATTTAGCTGAAGGCTTCTTACGATGAAGCTTGAAGGAGTACCTACTCAAGTTGGACTCGGAAGAAGTTAAATTTCTGCGCAAAAAGTATATGGCAGGGTTACAACAGGTATAGGTATTGGATAGCAGGTACGTCAGAACGTCGACAAATTTATTTATAAAACCCACTCAACAAATATCGTAATTTCAATTTAGGCTCAGTCGCTACACTTCCGAAGATGAAGCCTCTTTGAGAGAAAGTCAAGCAATGTTACTTGAGTTTCTGTTTCTTGTCAGAGATTTGAGATTCCCATTACCGTCGCCGTTGCTGTTCCCAGCGCATCTCATTCCCATTTCGTTACCGATGCTCTTAGCAGCACCACACAATCCCATTGGGTAGCCGATGTTGTTCCTAGCACAACACATTCTCATTTTGTGGTGGAGGCCTTTCCAACCAAACATACTTCCATTCACGACTCTAAAGCCTATCCCAGCTCAACACATACTCAGTTCGTCACCAAGGCTGTTCCCTGCGCACTATGTTCCCGTTCTGTCGACGAGGTATTTTCCAGCGCAACTCATAATCCTTCTGTCGCCGAGGCTCTTCCAGGACGGCACATCGTATAGCTGGCCTCCAGTGTTTTTGTTCCTCTCCGGGGGGATATGCAACCAATATTATGCAGTTTATATGAGCATTGTTCCAATAACTTCAATGTATAATTTACTCAACAATCGAATTAACATCATAGGATGAAAAAATATATTTTTCCATCTCCACAATCAATTACTTTAAAAATGATCAATGAATAACACGCTCGTAAATAAAGTGCAAAGTTCAGTGCCAGTATAGGCCGTGAGGGAGAAGTAAAATGATTGATGATATAGATTACATTGAAATCTATTTCGTTTACCTATGCCTGGGGATCCGATTAGTATAATTTGTAAATGATTCCGTCATGTCGAAATTTCTTATTCAGAGGCGATTATGGGACTTCGAGTTAACGTTTCAGTATCAACTTCGATACCAATATCTAATTGGTGACGTCATGCCGTGAACTCAAAATTAATGTCAGGCCAAAGCTAATTGATGATGCCGGGCAGATATCTCGACTTTCGATGTCGAACCTTGATATAGCGTCCAGACCAGCTCTTTTTAATACTACTAACAAGTTCTGTTAACTTTTTTTCGCATTTCTGAAGGGTGGCCTCTGAAAACTATAGCGAGGAGAGAAAAGTGTGAAGCATGCGGTGAGTGTTAATCACGAAGAGTAGAGACGCCATGAATGGTGCGATTGGCGAGGAACAGTGTGGCTTCAGGAGTGGTAGGGAGTGTGTAGATCAGATTTTTGAAGTGAGACAAGTCAGTGAGAAGTCCCTTACGATGGGAAAGGATGAGATCTGGTCGATCATAAGTCTGGAAAAAAGTACCAGAGTCGACAGGTATTCGTTGTGGATGGTGATGCGTTTGTATGGAGTAGGCGAAAACTTTTCAGGGGGGTTCCGAGTTTTTATGTTTGGAGCAGAACATGCGTCGGAGTTGGGACTGTTTGGTTTCCAGTAAAAGTGAGACTGAAACAAGGTGGCGGTTTGTCTCGCTAGCTGTTCAATCTCTTCATGTGTGGAGTAGTCCCGGAAGTTGAGGTTTCGAATTGTTAAAAGCAAATGAGCCGAGTTGGGAGTTGAGTCAGTTACTGTTGGCAGATTATACGGCAATGGCGGCAGACTCGGAGGAAAAATTATGTAGGCTAGGGCGTGAGTTTGTTAGAGGGGGGGTGGGGAGAGAAGGGAGCAGCAAGTTAATGTGAGCAAAAGAAAGTATTGAGATGTTCCAGGAATGACGATGGGAGCGGAACTAGAGCCTGCCTAAATAGAGAGCTACTGGAGAAGGTCAGTGTTCCAAATACTTGAGCTCTCATGTGGGGAAGGCCAAACTTGTAAAAACTGAAGGGAAATCTGGAGTGAAGGGAGGGTGAGAATTGTTTGGTGAACTAAAAAGTGTAATCAGCTCGAGGACATTGTGTCTGGATGCAAATAAAGGGTTAAATGAGACGTTCAGACTATGTTCCACGGGGCTGAGACATGGATGGGGGGTAAGAGCGTGAAAGGCGAAGGCTTACGAGAAGGAGGTGGAATGTCTTTGAGAGGAAGTGTTCGAGAGGTATGGCCGGTGTGACGATGATGGACGACCTTATTAGTGAAGTTGTTCGAATGAGAACGGCGATGATGATAAAGTTAGAGGCACGTGCTCTGAAGTGGTTCGGTCACATGATGAGGTTAGGAGATAAGAGATTGGTATAAAGGGTGATGTAAGCGAAGACAAGTAGATGCACGCCTAGAGGTACACCGAATTTTGTGTGAATGGAGGGCGTGAAGCAGGCCTCGGGGGAGGAGAAACGTCAGTTTAGAAGTGACGAGAGGGCGTACATTGGATATGTATCAGTGGAGGATGATTGTGAAAGGATGACTGCTGGCGCTGCTCTGATGCGGTTTCCAGCCCTTGCCGTCTCATTGAGAAACAGTGTACAGGGGTGAGACGGGGGGGGGGTTGGGAATGAGGGCACGGAAATTATGATGCAACAGGAGTAAGTCGGAGAAAGAAGTCCGGCCCTGCTTCTGACACTGATTTCGGACCACACACCTGACCCAAAGACTGTGTTTCTGGGTCCTGACCGAGGCCTTTAGCGCATGAAGGCTATGGCTTGGTGTGTGTGTGTGTGAATGCACGAGGAGAGTGTGAGTTGCGTCTAGCCGTCGGCAGCCTCCCTTCTGGAATCATTCGGCCTGGCGTCTGAATCTGTAGTCGTGTTTCTATAGGGCGCCGTGATTACTAACTTGGTAATCTTTCGTGTAAGGCAGATCACAGCGTTGCTGCCATCTATAGACTTAGATCATTCCCAAAATTTCTCTTTCTTCTTTAATGACCCTTACAAATATTTTCTTTCCCTCTCTGAGAGATATATCCAAATCTTAAGAGACCTGCAATGGTCACTCCTTCTCTTCATCCATAGTCAAATTCATCTGGAGTTGTAAAGGTGAAAAAAGTTACGTTCTAGGTTGAAATGTCGTATGTCCTATTGCCGAGGCTAACCGAATGTATTGCATTTCCTTGTCTGTCAGAGGCAAGAAATAAGATGGTCACACATAGTTTTATCAAATGTTTATCATAGTCATTATATTTGCATCTGTATAGAATTACGTACTTGGAAACTAACATTCTTCATGCGATTTTTAACTCGTTCATTGATCTGATACAAGTTTACCATTTGTACTGCCAATTTAATCTTGGAAAACTGCTAGAATGAACTCTTCAACCCGTCCCAGGCCTACTACTACTACTAAGACCACTGGAGGAATAGGTAGCTCTTCAATGCCATGACTTCTCTTGTGCCCTACGGGGGAGCGTGCGATTACTCGCGTTGAGGCTCAGGTGGAAATGAGTCCCAAATCAAATGGCTTCTCTTGATGCTGTGCTGTTGTTGGAGAAAACCCACTCACACTGGTCGTTATTAGACACATAATGGTACAACTCATAATTGAGGGAAGCTCGTTTACTGATTCGGTGCAATATGCGAATGAAAAACTTCATTTCCTTCGTAAAAAAAATCACTTCAACAGAAATAATTTGATACTTTACGTATACTTGCATGCCATAAAGTATCTCACCATCCTCGTGTTCTCACATTACATATACGTGTATGCCATAAAGTATCTCACCATCCTTGTGTATGCCATAAAGTATCTCACCATCCTCGTGTGTGCCATAAAGTATCTCACCATCCTCGTGTATGCCATAAAGTATCTCATCATCCTCGTGTATGCTATAAAGTATCTCACCATCCTCGTGTGTAACATAAAGTATCTCACCATCATCATGAATGCCATAAAGTATTTCACCATCCTCGTGTATGCCATAAAGTATCTCACCATCCTCGTGTATGCCTTAAAGTATCTCACCATCCTCGTGTATGCCATAAAGTATCTCACCATCCTCGTGCATGTCATAAAGTATCTCACCATCCTCGTGTATGACATAAAGTATCTCACTAACCTCGTGTATGCCATAAAGTATCTCACCATCCTCGTGTATGTCATAAAGTATCTCACCATCATCGTGAATGCCATAAAGTATCTCACCATCATCGTGAATGCCTTAAAGTATCTCACCATCCTCGTGTATGCCATAAAGTATCTCACCATCCTCGTGTAAGCCATAAAGTATCTCACCATCATCGTGAATAACATATAGTATCTTACCATCATCGTGAATGCCATAAGGTATCTCACCATCCTCGTGTATGCCATAAAGGATCTCACCATCATCGTGAATGCCATAACGTATCTCAACATCATCGTGAATGCCATAAAGTTTCTCACCATCCTCGTGTATGCCATACGGTATCTCATATCCTCGTGTATGTCATAAAGAATCTCACCATCCTCGTATATGCCATAAAGTATCTCACACCATCCTCGTGTATGCCATAAAGTATCTCAACATCCTCATGTAAGTTATAAAGTATGTCATCATCTTCGTGTATGCCATAAAGTATCGCATATCCTCGTGTATGCCATAAAGTATCTCGCCATCCTCGTATATGCCATAAAGTTTCTCACCATCCTCGTGTATGCCATAGAGTATCTCACCATCCTCGTGTATTCCATAAAGTATCTCACCATCCTCGTGAATGTCATAAAGTATCTCACCATCCTCGTGAATGTCATAAAGTATCTCACCATCCTTGTGTATGCCATAAAGTATCTCACCATCCTCTTGTATGAAACCATAAAGTATCTCACCAGCCTCGTGTATGCCATAAAGTATCTCACCATCCTCATGTATGCCATAGAGTATCTTACCATCATCGTGAATGCCATAAAGTATCTCACCATCATCGTGAATGCCATAAAGTATCTCACCATCCTTGTGTATGTCATAAAGTATCTCATCATCCTCGTGTATGCCATAAAGTCTCTCATCATCATCGTGTATGCCATAAAGTATCTCACCATCCTCGTGTATGCCATACAGTATCTCACCATCCTCGTGTATGCCAAAAAGTATCTCACCATCCTCGTGTATGCCATAAAGTATCGCACCATCATCGTGAATGCTATAAAATATCTCACCATCCTCGTGTATGCCATAAAGTATCTCACCATCATCGTGAATGCCATAAAGTATCTCATATCCTCGTGTATGCCATAAAGTATCTCACCATCCTCGTGTATGCCATAAAGTATCTCACTATCCTCGTGTATGTCATAAAGTATCTCACCATTCTCGTGTATGCCATAAAGTATCTTACCATCCTCGTGTATGCCATAAAGTATCGCACTATCCTCGTGTATGCCATAAAGTATCTCACCATCCTCGTGTATGCCATAAAGTATCTCACTATCCTCGTGTATGCCATAAAGTATCTCACCATCCTCGTGTTTTCACATTATTCAGTGCACTCGGAGTATTTTTTTTCGAGACAATCCTTTGAGTATTATTTCCCTTATTATTTGTTGTTCATCCATCCAATGGCATAAGTAAGCTTTTTTCGTAGGCAACCAGTGTCCGGTCTATGCAGTATCGAGATACTTTTTTAGAATATTCGGTCTATAAGTATTTATTTTAATCCCATGCCACTTTTTTTTGCTCCACAGTGAAGACAACGGTGCTTGGACAAGAGAAACCCTAGCAGCTTAACATCAGTGGAGACTCAAATTCAACAACTGGCCATTTTCAACGTTAGGTATTAAGGCACTAAAAAGTATACATAGGAATTCTGACGTGCGTGAATTCGAAATTTCACCAACGTACTATTAAGTAAAAAAAAATATTCATCGACATTAAACATTTATGATTATTTAAAGACCGTAGGACAATTTTGATGATACAGTGTGCGAACCAAATACATGTACGAAAAAATGGCATGCTGGTAGACGTTCTTGCCTCCTCTGTTCATTATACTACACGAGTGCAATGTCTTTAAGTACAAAAATTTAATGGATTTAAGAGGAACTACGCATATTGCAGAAGCAGTACCGCAGATAAAATGACACTACCAGGGACATTTGCTTTGTTTTCCGGAATGGTGCTTTACAAAGTAGGTTTCATAGATTGCTTGTCGTATAGTATTAATTTCACAAAAATTTTAAGATTTTCGAACTGGATTTGGATTTGCTTAAATATAATATTGTTCCATGGAAGAGTTCATTTATTTGAAATAGACATACATTGAAGAGTTAATTTATTCATAATAGACATACATTGAAGAGTTCATCTATTTACAATAGACATACATAACCGATCAACAATTTATCTCATAAAAATTAGCTCTTCTTTGGAATCATTTCTTTTCGATATTATCTCTGTGTTTAGCAGTTTTTCCTAATTGCATCCCATAGTGCATCGCATATGTGTCCCAATGAGGTCAAATTCGTACTCAAGTTGGGAAATGAGTCCTTCCATCGTTGGAAGGACATCTTTAAAATCCAGTGCAGAAAAATGTCCTTCCAATTTCGCAGTCATTAGATCGAGAAAGTATCAGATCTCCCATCTCCGCATCCTTTGCTTCTGTTTTGCTGACGAGATACTCGAGTTCAGAACGTCTGAAGCTATTGACGTTGTTCAGGGCCCTACTTTGTTTTGAAGCATTTTTCTAGGATGCTGGCAGAGCAGGTTGACCATGTAATTGTCAGAAGAGTTGTTTTAATTTGAGATTTTAAGCATACTAAGGGACATTATAAATTTTTAAAATTATATTAGAACATTCTGTAACATATGTCAAGTTGAACTGAAATCTTTATTCTTCAGTATGAGGAAGTCTCGCCACTGTACAGATATTTTCCCGCAAATGTGAGATTTGCACACCACCGTGACAAATGCTCGGTAGAGTTGAAAAAAATAACAATCTATTGTTACCTCGTACAATGAAAGATATGAGGCATAGTCCCTCCTAGTTGCAGTAGAATATGAAGGTATTGTTCAATGGTAAGCAGATACAGAGTATTGTGCGTCGAAGCCATAACACAATGGCAAATAATAAAGAGCAACGAGAAGAAATTGATTGAGTGGAATTTTTTGCTGGTGCCGTAGTTCATAACAGAAAATCTGTGACCTATATTATGTCTAGAGAGTTCCTTTCATACGAGAACATTTGTTTAATTCATCTTCACACTATGAACGGAAGCGATAATTTCTAACCATTTATTTTTAAACATCGAATTTGAGTACATTATAAGAAGAATAACACTACAATGTTTCTCCATACAATTTTTCACGATATCGATACAGAAAATTACAATCTGCTTTGAACACTGGATTGCGACTTGTATGCATTCACTGGTTTTACTGAATCAACAAGTTTTAAATGCTGTTTTTTGTAGCATGAATTAATGAAAGAATCTCAATGGAATTATTAACCAAACATTCGTGAACCGATAGTTAATAGTGAAGACTTTAAATTTTCCTGGTTGATGTAAAACACCGCTTGATGTTCACTCTATTGGTAATATTTATATGCGGCAGATTGCAAATCAAGTCCAACAGTCAACAGTCATAGACAACACAACAGCCATGCACGACACAACAGTCATAGACAACACAACAGCTATGCACGACGCAACAGTCATAGACAACACAACAGCCATTCACGACACAACAGTCATAGACAACACAACAGCTATGCACGACACAACAGTCATAGACAACACAACAGCCATGCACGACACAACAGTCATAGACAACACAACAGCTATGCATGACACAACATTCATAGACGACACAACAGCCATGTACGGCACACCAGTCATAGACGACACTACAGCCATGTACGACACAACAGTCATAGACAACACAACAGTCATACACGACACAACGGTCATGCACGACACAACAGTCATAGACGACACAACAGCCATGCACGACACTACAGTCATAGACGACACAACAGTCATGCACGACACAAAAGTCATAGACAACACAACAGTCATGCACGACACAACAGTCATAGACGACACAACAGCCATGCACGACACTACAATCATAGACGACACAACAGTCATGCACGACACAACAGTCATAAACAACACAACAGTCATAGACGACACAACAGTCATGCACGACACAACAGTCATGCACAACACAACAGTCAGGCACAACACAACAGTAAAGCACAACACAACTGTATGCACGACACAACAGTCGTGCACAAAACAACAGCTCACGACAGCCTCCCAAAGTGTGGTTGACCGCATTAAGCAACACATGCACGCCACAACACGAGTGTCCAAACAGCTTGTGATGTAGATCGCATCGTACAACGAACGTATTCTAATGCCACTCCCCTGGCAAGAAGCGTCAGAAACAAGGCAACAGTTTTAATTTGTTCTCGAGAAAGGAATTTTACGTGTTTATTATTCTTTGCTGCGAAAGTTGAAGGTGGCGTTGGACACTTGCAAATATGTTGAATGGTTCTCAAGCAGCGGAAAAGAGGGGGCAGATGATACAAGAATACAGCAACTGAATTTACACCACAC
>SDVV010003768.1:0-20952 GCA_016164225.1 Gammarus roeselii | reverse complement strand
CAACTAAACCGCGTAGGTGTAAATATTGTGTTGCGTTGCTGTCGGAGCTGAATTTGCTCGTGTAGCCACTGACCTTGTACTAATCTTGACGATGCTACCTGTACGCACTAAGGTGCGTATATATACTCTTCAAGTTCAAAAGGATTGAAAGCGGAGGTCCGTTTCGTGTAAGCGTTTTTTCTTTTGCGCACCAGCGTGCGTCTGACATTTCTAAAATTTTCACTTTCTTTCTAACGTTGAAAGCGTTGTTTTGTTTTTTCCTCGCACACCTAGGCGTGCGAGCCTAATGGAATCAATGATCAGCGAGCCTTACGGGGCAGCCTATTATGACTCACGTTGAGGCTCTGGTGGAAATGAGGCCCAAATCAAATCAAATCGAAGATGCTACCTGTACACACTAGGGTGCGTTCATATCACTCTTTATGTTCTAAAGGATTGGAAGCGGAAATCCGTTTCGAGTAAGCGTTTTTTCTTTTGTGCACTAGCGTGCGTCTGACATTGCTAAAAATTGTCACGTTTTTTCTAACGTTATAAGCGTTTTTTCGTTTTTCCTCGCACACTTAGGCGTGCGAGCCTACTGGAATCTATGATCATTGAGCCCTACGGTGGAGCCTATTATGACTCACGTTGAGGCTCTGGTGGAAATGAGGCTCAAATCAAATCAAATCCACTTCCCATCCTCAAACTCTCTTTCAGCAGCAGTGGAATTCCAGGCGATTACTGCGAAAGTTGTCTGAGTTTAAGCAGTATTTGTCCACAATTCTTCCAAATGCCATTTGCCTCGTTGAAACCCACCTTCATTCTACACAGAACCTCCGTTTTCCGGGGTACCATATTTACCGCAGAGACCGACCTGATGGCTTTGGCGGACTTTCTTTTTTAATTCCTATTAGTGTGAAGCGCAGGTCAGTGCCACTTGTTGCTTTTGCAGACGGTATCCTCGAGACCCTGGCAGTAGACATAGACATAGATTTGTCTTGGTCACGCATACTCCTTGTGTACAATTCGTGTAAAAATGTATCATTGCCAGAATTTTCTCATTATTTTGCTCAGTTGGATTCTCGTGGTGTTGTATGTGGAGAATTTAATGCCCACCATCAGCATTGGAAACCATTGAGGAACTCTAGAAACTCAACTGGTCTTGCCAGACCATGGCAAGAATGATAAACACGCGCCTCGTCGACTACCTTGATATGCATGCAGACCTGAAAGCATCCAGTGTGGCAGCCGCAAGCGCCACTCTACGACGGACAACCTTGTAAGACTGGAATCTAACATTAGACAGGCATTTGTCCGCGGAGAACACGTGGTTTCCATCTGTTTGACCTGGAAAAAGCATACGATACTACCTGGAAATATGGTTTCATGAAGGATCTCCACCGTAAAGGGCTGAGAGGCCTCTTACCACACTATATCCACCAATTCCTGCAAAATCGCACCTTCAGGGTTAAGGTCGGCGACACCTTATCACCATCCTTTCCGCAAGAAATGGGGGTACCCCAAGGAAGCGTTCTCAGCTCAGTGTCACTCTTTTTATACTCAAGATTGACCACATAGCAGACATTCTCCCGCGCGACGAAAGATTGCTTACATCACTATACGTGGACGACTAACAAATAAGCTACAGGCACCCTAGCCTCTTAACAATTTGACAGGAATTCCAGAAATGTCTAAACCTAGTCGGAAACTGGGCCTCCCTAAACGGATTCAGATTCTCACCCCCCAAAACGAAAAGCATGCACTTTACTCTCGTGCCCGGTTTACACCTAAAACCAGCCCTAAACCTAAACAACACTTCGCTAGTATACGAAGAATCAATAAAATTCCTCGGTCTTGTGTGGGACCCTAAACTCACATGACGACCTCATATTGCAGCCCTGGAGACCCGCTGCAAAAAAGCAACCGGACTTATCCTCTTTGTAACATCCTTGAAATTCGGAGCCGATATGGACACCGGCATGACGTTATTCAGAACATTAATACGCTTGCGCATTGACTAAGGAGCAATTGTTTACGGTTCAGCAGCCAAAACCACCCTAGAACCTCTCTCAATCATAGTAAATAACGCCCTGCGTATCACAACCGTTGTGATACGCAGGGCGTTCCACACCCATCTAATCCCTGAACGTGCTTGCTAACAAACTTCCTCTCCCGCTCCGGAGAGACAAACTCTCACTACAGTACTATTTCAAGACAAGAAGCTACATCAATAGCCCAGCACTCAGTGATGTCACCAATATTCTTGAAAAACGCCTCTTTGCGGCTAAAAAGAACATATGCCCACCCTTTTCTGTACGCGTGGATAACTTACTGACCTCGCTGAACATTAGACGCAAAGCAATCAAGCCTTCATTCTTCTATCGAATTCTTCAAATCAACACACCAACGTGGATGACCAGCCCACCACTGGTCAACCTAGATCTGCAGACGTACCCCAAAGCAACAACCCCAACCAACACGTACCGCCGAGAATTCTCACGACTACTCGATGAGCAGTACTCTGAGCACCGTAATATATACACTGACAGCTCGAAAACACCGGATGGAGTGGGAGCCGCCGCCATAGGTGAAGGGACCTCTCGTTCGGCCACCCTACCCCACGAGGCCTCTATATTTTCTGCAGAGCTACACGCACTCGAACTGGCCATCTCCATTACTAAAAGCGACCGTCACCCTAAAACTGTTATATTTTCAGATAGTCTAAGTGTTCTCACCCAGCTGAAAACTCTACACTTTGATCACCCTGCCCTTAGAAAAATGCAACACGACCTATTCACAACATCCGAGGCAAGCCAGGCGGTCGAGTTCTGCTGGATCCCTGGACACGCAGGAATAAGAGGAAACGACCGCGCAAATTCCCTCGCTAAACGGATGTCTACCCAGCAGGAACAACTCATCTCTATACATTACCGAGACTGGTTCCCAGTCATCAACTCACGCATGACATCACGATGGAACGACTCTTGGCAACAAAGTGGACAAAAAATGATTGCATTTAAACCATCCATGGGAGAATGGGACACCAGATTTCCTAATAGGAGAGACCAAGTGTTCATCAACCGTCTATACACGGGACACACGTGGATAACTCACAACCACCTAATGGACGTAGACATGGGACCGAACGCGCCACTATGCCCCTGTTGCCACCAAGTGGCAATCAGCGTGAAACACTTGCTAGTAGATTGTGATGCACTCGCAGCAGCCCGACAAGCCTTCTTGAGCCCTCCGCGCAACCTACATCGCCTGCTCACAAAAACGGATCACCGGAAAAAACTGATCGCTTTCGGAAAACACACAGGCCTTTACGAGGTAGTGTAGAGGTAGCGAGGTCTGAATCATCTCCGATCCCGAACTCGCTGTCCTCCCTGCACACTAATTAAAATTTTTACTTTAACTTCGTGCACAAAGCTGTGCAGAGTCAACGGACCGTCGTGCCACGAGAAGAAGCCCACAGTGACTGCACGTTGGAGCTCCGGCGGAGAACGGAGGGAGCTGCTACCACTCCTCTACACAAGACCAACTGCGACTGCTACGAACCTGCTCTTTATATTTGCTTTAGATTAAACGCCCTTGATATCCGTTGTTTAGTACGATTTGTATGTACTAGGCCTACTCTGTACCCGCGCTAGAGTTACTCATTTAAAATTGTTAAATTTAATTTACATGTCAAATTTTCTTGTAGCCGCATCGAATTTGCTAGGTGCGTATGTCAAATTTACTTTGTTACTCTGTTACTCTGTTTGAACAACTCCAACTGTGTTTAAACCCCACTGTGACTGCGCTTAAACTGCTTCGAATCTAAGTTTAACCTACTCTTAATCTACGCGTCACCCACTTCACCGCTCTTCGACCGCATTAACTTCGCGTTGGGACTCCGGTGGAACATGGAAGCAAATAATAAATAAATAAACTGGTCTTGCCCTTTTTGACTTTCTCACTAGCAGTGACATTCTCCTATTATTGAACCCTCCAAACTTTCTTACCCGAGTAGACCCTGCATCTGGATCTACATCCAACCTTGACCTTTTTGTTGCCACTCAACACTTCCACTCTTTTGCCATCTCTCTAGCATCTGACCTTGGAAGTGACCATCTTCATGTACTCCTCTCTTCTCGTAATCGCACCTATCCACGCCTATCCTTTCGCCCTCGTTGAAACCTCAACAATGTGCCTGTCACAACATGGAATGCATGGGCAGCAGATTTGGCCTCCTCATGCATTGAAAGGTCTGATACTGCAACAACAGCATGCAGTTCTTTTGAAACTGTGGTTCTAAACACAACAAAGAAATATTTTCACCTTAGATTCTCCTCTACCCCAAGGCACCCGGAGAATCCCTGGTGGAATACAACTTGCGAGCAGGCTGTCGACAATCGCCTCAAAGCTATTCACTTATTTAGTCGTTCCCCAGCCCCAGTAAACGTAACTGCTCTTAATGAAATTAACAGCAATAGCAGTTAATACGGTTTTGACAGAAAAGAAGACTTCTTGGAATGCCTTTCTTGCTCACATCACCCACCGCACCCCATCTGCCCAGATATGGAAGATGTTCCGATCCATCCCTGGACGACCCCCTCCCTCTGCCTCTCCTCTCTCCTCTGGTACCTCTCCTCTTTCATCCATCGAAGCTGCAAATGCGCTAGCTTCGCACTTTTCTCTTTCTTTCTCCCATATCCACCTCCTTACAGAACCTGACTCAGTGTATTTGAGTGCTAAACTTGACTCAGATGCAGATGCGCTCTCACTCTCAATCACCGCTTCTCTCTCTGGGAGCTGCGCCCAGTTCTTCCCAAGCTTCCATCCTACTCTTCTCCTAGTTCTGACCTTCTTCACAACCAGTTTCTCTTTCACCTCCCTTGGACCCATCATCACGCTCTCTTGAACGTTTTCAACCTTTCCTTCCGTACTGCTGATATCCCCCAGCCTGGAGATCCTTCCAAATTGTCCCTGTTCCAAAGCCCGACTAAGACCCCACCGTAGTATCTGCCTACAGGCCCATATCTCTGCTCTCCTGTGTTGGAAAGCTCATGGAGAGGCTTGTCGCTGCCCGTCTCATGTGGTATCTGAAGAGGAAAAAATACTTTTCTCCCACACTAATTTGGTTTCCGAACCCCAACGTGGTACCATGGTGGATGCTCTCATCCTCTTTGAACAAGACATTCAATTGGCTCTTCCCGCACAACAAATAGTCCTTGCACTCTTTTTTGATCTCTCTGGTGCCTTTGATAGATCTTCCCATCAGGCAATCTTGTTCAAACTGGCATCACAAGGGTGTCTGGCCGTCTCCTCCGGTGGATCTCCAGCTTCCTCACAGACCGCTCCTTCTCTGTCTCCTCAGCCTCTTCTAAGCCTCATCCAATTATTTCTGGGGTCCCACAAGGGGCCATCATCTCGCCCCTTCTCTTCAATATACTACTGTCTGACCTACCTTTTTTTCCAGGTGTCACAACCTCAATTTATACTGATGACATAACTATGTTTGTTGCTGCTGACTCTGTTTCTTCTGCCCAGGCACTCCTACAGGCTGCTATCGACAACTTTGCTCTTTGGGCGCACCGCTGGGGTATACTCGTCAACCCCCAAAAATCAGGTACTTAATTTTTTACCCTTAAACGCTCAGTTCCCACTTGTCCACCACTTTACATCTCTGGTGTACCCATCCCATATTCCCAGCACCAAAAACGGCTTGGCATAATATTTGACTCTCCTCGTTTGACTTAGCGTCCGTACATTGAATTCCTACGGACCCGTTGTTAAGAGCGGCTCAATATAATGCGGGTGCTTGCTGGATCACGGTTTGGGGGCTCGCACCCCAATCTTCTTCTCTTTTATCTATCATATATCAGAGGTCTCACTGACTAAGGTCTACTCCTTTACTCGTTTGCCTCTCCCTCTATTCTTGCTCGACTTGATGTGATTCATTCAACAGCTGCTCGTCTTCTCATTGGCACTTGGCGCTCTACCCCTTCAGCCTCTCTCTCTACTGTGAAGCTGGACTATTACCGCCTGATTTATACCGTGAGGAACGCTGCGGCCGGTTTCTTCTCCAGCTTCTTTTTCGTCATGCTGATCATCCATTCCATGCTTTTCTACGCCGCGTCCATTTTCTCACCTCAATCCTCTTCTCAGGTCGCCATCACCGTACCCCTCTTCTACACAGAGCCTGTCGTGTGTTCCTATTTCATAGCTTCACATTACCTCCCTCCCTCTTCCCCTCAGGAAATTTTCTCTGTTCTCACTCCCTGGTTCCCTTATCTTTCCAGTATCCACACCACCTTCCCCACTGCTGCCATAGATGCAGTAGAAGGTAGTGCTCCAGCACTCATCGCAGACTTCTGTTCCTCTTCTTACCCCGATTATCTCGCTATCTACACTGATGTCTCAGTGATGGGCAAAAAGGCAACCTGTGTTGGGGTGGGTGTGGTCGCTCCTCATAGTAATTAAAAGTTTTCTTACCGTCTTCTTGCAGGTCACACAATTTTTGCTGCTGAACTCTTTGGGATCCTACAAGCACTGATCTTTCTATCCTCACAGCAGGCTACCACCCCTGCTGTCATTTTCACCGAGAGCCTTTCCGCCCTCTTTCTCCTGTCCTCCTCGAGGCTTTCTTCCTATGGCTCCCTTGTTCTTGCAATTCATAGACATCTTCTTCTATTTCCCCTCTGCAGTGTGCACCTTCAGTGTAGCCCAGCCCATTGTTCCATTCCTGGCAATGAGGCCGCAGACGCAGCTGCTAAGGAAGCAGCAACCTTCAACCTTCCTGTTCATGAGCTACCTTCCCCTTCGGCTGAGCATCGCTCCAATTTCTCTTCCTTAGTCTGGTCTTACTGGCTGGTCAGGTGGACTGCTATTAGAGGCCAGCACCCTCTAGGTATCCACAAACCCCTTGTGCGTCCTTGGGCCTTGCAGGGGACACAGTCACAATTTTTGAGTCACTTTCTACTAGGTTCAGACTGGATACTGCTCCCTTAAATAAACCACTCCATAAAATCCATCAAATTGTCTCCCCAGACTGCCCTAACTGTCATTCAGATGAAACGGTATATCATTTATTTTTTGTCTGCCCCCACTACCTTGCTGCTCGGCGCCATCTGCTTGTCAGCCTGCGTGCTCAGGGGCACTTAGCACCCAATCTCTCTTCACTTCTCAGTGGCCAACCCGGTGATCATGCTGCGACTCTTCTCATCTTCAAGGTTGTGGAGGCGTGCACTGGCTTCACGCGTCGCTTCGACCGACCGTGAGGTCGCGCACTCCGCCATAGCTGGTCTCGAAGTAAATTGACTCCGGTCAAGAAGCCCCGTGAAGAGGAGAAGTTACAAGTTACAAAATGAACAGCAAAATGTTTCAGTGGAACTGCCAAGGACTCTGAAAACAAAAAATACGAATTACTATCCTTAATCTCTACACATAAACCTTTGGTGGTAGGCCTCAAAGAGATCAAATTCCGAGAAACCGCCACCTTCAGAATCACCCAATATGTCTTACACCGCCGCGAAGGCCACTTCAATGTGACTGCTCATGGCGGAGTGGCACTTATGATCCACTAAAGCGAACCTCACCTCCCCCTTCCTCTGAAACAGGAACTCCAAGCTATCGTCGTAAAGATATGCGTCTCAAGACCAATTAAAGTGGTATCTATCTTGTCGTCACGAAGTCATGACCTCACGGAAGCAGTAATGACAGAATTGCTGAACCAACTGCCCTCGCCAATACTCCTCCTTGTAGACTTCAAACTCTACCATGAAACATGGGGATGCGTGAGAACAGACCCCAGGGAGTGATAATGGCTAACACCATTCACACTCACAACCTGGTTCTCCTCAATGACCGACAACCCATCCGAATCACCCCCGAAAGTGAAACTGCTCCTCGAATTTCTAATTGAGCTCCTTGAAGAACATAGAAGCAAATGATAAATAAATGAGCTCCTTGAACCTCTAGCCTCGATCGATTTACTTGGGGCTGTAGATATAAGCCAGCAGAACCTTGGTACCTCAAGTCATGGTTGGTGGAAGGAATAATAGAAAGAACACTGAGGTTTCTACCTGTGCTTCTGTGGATGACTTTAGTCCAAATGAGCAATTCTCTACCGATGGCAAAATGATAGTGGCAGCATTGACTGAACAGTTTGCCCAGTTACGGCAAATTGCGTTGCCTTGACTGCTGGAAAATATAGTCAAATAAGTGAGCTGAGGAGTGAGGTTGATCGTCTGAGAGACCAAGTCTGTAAAATGAAAGAAGAAATGGATGACTCTGATGCATAAGAAGAGACACCCTAATCTTTTCGGGAAGCAGTATACCTCTGCTATCTGACTGTGAGAGATGTTTCACTGGTCTGTGATGTACTAAAAAATATAAACTTGATAATCTCAGACTCTGATATCTCTGTGGCGCACAGATTAGGCAAAAAGTCTAACTCACAGAAACCAGATGAGAGAGGTATTATTGCTAAACTATGTCGCAGGGATGGGAAAAATGATATCCTCTAAGCATGTAGACAACAAAAACCGGCTGAACTGTTCGTAAATGAAAGCTTTGCCAAAACACGTAGCACGATAATGTACGCCCTCTGGCAGGCAAAAATTAAATTACCTACCAATGTATCTGGCTGCAGTTTGATTGACGGCAGGGTGTGTTTGGATTAGGCCCCATAATTCTGACCCCCCGATGGCCAAAGGTACGAATCTTTGTAAATTCATGGACTAGTTTGCAGACACTCTGCAACGACGTTCTCAAAGTTCCCCTTGACTCAATAATTCACAACTGGACTTTAAACTCAACAACTCGCTTGCCTGCTCTGGTCATTATCTCGTCAACTCTTCTGCTCTCTTCATCAACTCGAGCCCTTACCTCTTTAACTCAAGCATCTTCCTCGTCGACTCTGCCACTTACCTCATCAACTCCCGCACTCGCCTCGTCTACTCCAGCCATTGCCTCGTCAACTCCAGCACTTGTCTTTTCAACTCCGGTTACTTCCTCTTCAACTCTGGCACTTACCTTGTCAACTCCAGTACTCGCCTCCTTAAAACCGGTACTTATATCGTCAACTCCAGCACTTACTTCATCAACTCCAGCACTTACCTCTACAACTCGAGCACTTGCCTTGTCTACTCCAGCACTTGCCTCGTCGACTCCAGCACTTGCCTCGTCGACTCCAGCACTTGCCTCGTCAACTCCAGCACTTGCCTCGTCAACTCCAGCACTTACCTCATCAACTCCAGCACTTACCTCATCAACTCCAGCACTTGCCTCACCGACTCCTGCTCTTACCTCGTTGTTGTTGTTGCTCAACCCCAACTCCCTCTGCGGTGGAGGAGCCACGGCCAGCGCAAAGCCCGAGGCACGGGAACCCACCGACGTGTGGGTGTGTGTGTTGGGAGTGCTGCAGCTGGTGGCAGGCCTTATATTAGGCCTGCACCCCTGGACTCCAGCACTTGCCTCGTCAACTCCAGCACTAGCCTCATCAACTCCAGCACTTACCCGCGCCCTACGGGGGAGCCTATTATGACTCACGCTGAGGCCCCTGTGGAAATGAGGCCCAAATCCAATCAAATCCAGCACTTACCTCATCGACTCCTGCTCTTACCTCGTTGTTGTGGTTGCTCAACCCCAACTCCCTCTGCGGTGGAGGAGCCACGGCCAGCGCAAAGCCCGAGGCACGGGAACCCACCGACGTGTGTGTGTGTGTGTGTTGGGAGTGCTGCAGCTGGTGGCAGGCCTTATATTAGGCCTGCACCCCTGAGGTAGTGGATTCTGTCGCGCGGGTGCTCCCTAAGATCACGCACTGACACGATGTTATGGTGGAGCCTGCCGGGTGCGATGGTTGGGCCCGACGTCATGACGTGCTCGACTGAATCGGGTGAACCACGGCACCGCATGCAGAGATCGGAAGGGACATTTCCCAGTCTGCTTGTATGCCTGCAGGGCCGTGTGGTGCCCGCACCGCAACCTCGACAGGTGTACCCTGTCACTCCTGGGCAGCCCCAACTCTTCCACATCCACCCCAGGCAGGTGGCTCTGCAAGATCGTGTTGACTCGGTGTTCATCTAATACAAGAGCTGTGAAGTGTGTGTGTATCTGTTTGTGCATAGATGTGTTATCTGTATATTCAGGAATGGTCTCATACAGAGAACCGAAGTGTGTTGCCGGTGTGTTTTGTAGGTGTCTGTTGATTGGATGAGGGTTAAATAGGTTGTGACAGGGGTGTGCAAGGTCTGAGATCTTGTTGAAGAATTGGGTCTCTCTCATATCAAGATGATGCTTGAGAGGGAGGACCTTGGTTTCTTCATGCAAGTGCGAAATGGGAGTAATCTGTGTGCAGCCCGTTGCGATGCCCAAGGCCGTGTTTTGTATCCTTTGCAGGGAGTTGATATGTGTGGGTGCACGGTTTGAGGATTAAGCGGTGTTTGCATTTGAGAAAACGGGCCTGATGAATTGTTTGTATAGTGTTGTAATTGATTCCATGGAGTGACCGTAGGAGGTTGTAGTGAGTACCCGAGACACGTTCAGTCTGGGTCTGGTTTGGGAGCCAATATCATCCCCGTGTCATAAGTTACTCCACGGATAGTTGTAGTGGGGCTGTGGGGAATGGGGGTTTTGTTGAGCGTGACATGGGGGTGGATGCGGTGTTCACTGTTGTCCGGAGTCAACAGTGTGAGAGACGACTTGCTTGCAGACACCTTCATTCTGTTGTCCAGCAGCCAGACTTCAAGGGAGTTCGGATACTGCTGGAGGTGTGCAGCTGCGGTTTCGTGTTTGTGGTGTTGTGTATAAATGGTGAGGTCGTCCACGTATGAGCTGATGTGGGTGATGGGTTCCGTTGGAACAGGCAGGTCGTGCATAAAGGCATTGAAAAGGGAGGGGTATAGCACGGATCCCTGTGGGACACATTGGAGAAGTTGCGGATTCGCGAAGGCTTGTTGTTGTAGATAGTGTATGCATGTCTACGGGACAGGAAATCAGCAAGCCACTTAAAATTTGGATGAATATGAGTGGTGCGTATTTTGTATATGAGGACGTGTCAACTACATCACTTGCCTCGTCTACTCCAGCTATTTCCTCGTCAACTCCAGCACACAACTCCAGCAATCTCCCCGTCAGCTCCAGCTCTCTCGGTTGAGCATGAATTTGTAACCTGTCTGATTGTGTCAATGCAGTTACTACATTGGTGTTTAAAGTTCCTAGATGTCTGATAATAACGTAGACCTCCTAAGATCAGTAAACCCTGACAAAAAAAATGTTTAATGACGTTTTTGTCTCCTACAATCGGGTAAAACAGTCAAATGACTACACAATTGATGAGAACAATGTCAAACTTTCAGTTAATTCGATGTTTGAAGTCCTAAATTTTATTGTTCGCAGTTTTTCTGCTAATTTCAACCAATTTGCGCTGATGTTGAAATCAATCCATTAACAAACAGACCTAACTATTCTAACAGAGACATGGCTCAGTGATTCTAGCACGGGCCTGAGCTGTATTGAGGGTTATGACGCTTCTCGCACGTTCAGAGACAATGTCAGGGGGGAGGCTGAAGTCTCTGTGTTTCAACACAGAAGGATTAACTACAACTAAGGTAGAACATCCAAGTCTGTGAAGTATTACTATGGAGTCGTGTGTGGTGAAGTTTAGGTTGGGTGCTGAAATGTATTGTATTTATGCTGTGTATCGTCCTCATGCGGATAGTATTGAAAAATGTTGTATTCAGATTGATGGCATGTTGCGCGATGATTGCCCCAAGAACAGTAAGATTATTTTTGCTGTTGGCCTAAATTTAATTTACTCTGTGACAACTATATACAGGCAGCGTGCGGACATATTACTTTTGAGGTTCTGATTGGTTGGAGGCAGGGATTCGTTTCGTCTGAGTCTTAATCTTGCTTGAATAAATAAATTGTACTAAAACAACCAGACCGCGTTGCTGTAAACATTGTGTTGCGTTGCTGTCGGAGTTGACTTTGTCCGTGTAGCCATAAACCTTGTACTAATCTCTACGATGCTACCTGTACGCACTGGCGTGCATACATATTACTCTTGAAGTTCTAAATGATTGAAAGCGCAGATCCGTTTCGTAAAAACCTTTTTCTTGTGCGCACCAGCGTGCGTCTGATGCGACTGAAATTTTCGAAATGTTCTAACTCTGACAACGTTGCTTTTCTCGCATGTCGAGGCGTGCGAGCCAACTGGAATCCATGATCGTAGAGTACTACGGGGAGCCTGTTATCACTCACGTTAAGGCTTCGGTTGAAATGAGGCTTAAATCACATCAAAATCAACCCTCTGAGTCCTGGAACCTCTGCTCCCCCTCCCAACGCTGTAAAACCCATACACAGAGGAATGCATAAATGTGGAGTACTTAAGCAGAGAAATGAGTTATTACAGTACACAGCATTGCTGACGCAGAGGGGAGAGCCGCGTCGAGGCTGGTCGAAATCAGTCGAAACATGTTGAGGCGAGTCGAGTTGGTCGCGACGAGCCGAGACTAGCCGGAATGATTCGAGACAAGCCGAGATGAGCTGAGACGAGGGTCCCGGATACCCGGGGAGCTCGGGAAGACCCGGGGGACTTGGGTTACCCTCCGGAATTTGTCGGGCTCTATTGGGACCCAAGGGATCTCTGCTCCCCCCACCCTATCCCCTTAAACAATGAGTGCGAAATCAATAACCCGGGCAGTTTTTCTGCCCGTGACGAACCTGCCCTTACTTTCTTCACGATCCACAATTTTGTCATGCATAATATATAATGCTAGTGAATTTGTGCGGGAGTTTCTGATAGGGATTTCGTGAATAGGTGTTCTTTCTACAGTCTGTTCTCGCTCGCGCGTGCACGTACCATATGTAGTTTTTGGGGTTGACCTGGACTGCATACCTATCAGCCCTGTGACGCGTTGTGGTTGGAGTTGATTTATTCCGTGAAGCCATTGACCTTGAACCAATTTCGACGATACTATCTGTGTGCACTGGCGCGCGTGCATATTACTCTTGGAGTTCTGAGTGGTTGGAGGCGGGGATTCTTTTCGTCTGAGTCTTTATCTTACTTGAATAACTAATTTGTACCTCTACTTAACTAGATCGCGTAGCTGTAAACATTGTGTTTCGTCGCTGTCGGGGCTGACTTTGTCCGTGTAGCCATAAACCTTGTACCAGTCCCAACGATGATACCTGTGCACACTAGCGTGCGTACATATTACTCTTGAAGTCTAATTGATTGGAGGCGAGGATTCGTTTCGTCTGAATCTTATCTGAATAAATGAAGTGTACTGTGGTCGACCTGGACCGCGTGGCGGTCTAGGTCGTGTTGCGTTGCAGTCGGAGCTGACTTAGTCCGCACAGCCGTGGACCTTGTACTAGTCTCGACGCTGCTACCTGTACGCACTAGCGTGCGTACATATTACTGTTGAAGTTCTAAATGATTGGAAACAGAGGTCCGTTTCATCTCAGCAGTTTTCTTAGGCGCCCCAGCGTGCGTCTGGCATTGTTAAAATTTTCACATTTCTCTAAATTTAAAAGCGTTGTCTTTTTTTTCGCACACTGAAGCGTGCGAGCCTACTGGAATCCATGATCATCGAGTCCTACGGGGAAGCCTATTAGGACTCGCGTTGAGGCTCTGGTGGAACTGAGGATCAAAACAAAATCAAATATCTCTAGAGCAAAATAGATCATTTAGCAATTTTTTGGGTAACATAATAAAACTGGCTAAAAAAACGTATCATTCTAAATCTTTCGACAATTTTCTGTGAAGTAATAAGAAAACCTGGTGTCTCATTAAGAACTTGCTCTCTCAAAATAAAGAGAAAATTCATTAAAAGTATCATGTGTGATGAATTGGAAATTATTAACGAATTGGAGATTGCTAGTAGCTTTAATGATTATTTCGCAGATGTTGCCTGGGTTTTGGATGGTAGCTTTACGCAGAGGCAGTATCGTAACCAATGACGGACAACTAACTGAGTTTGAAATTAACATTGCATACTGTTCTTTGCGTCTAAACTCCAAAGTTTCTAGGGTATGGATGCTCCTTCTTTTTTGCTCTAGCAAAAAAAGAGCCGGTCACCGCTCTAAGCCGAATATCGCTCAGAGACCGACCATCGTCTCGTAGAGGTTAACGTTTTCAACTTAATTGGAGAGATCGACTATCATCTTTTTAGAGCGAGAGGAATAAGGCACCTCAGAGGATACCCCCTGGGGGTATCCCAGGCTCACCCGCCTTCCCGCGTCATCTCGTTAACCACCAAATTTTATATGTCCCTTTGTTTTATTTGTCCCTTTGTGTTCTCTCCACCGTCCCTCCCTTTCAGTTTGTAGCTACACCCCTCCCCCTCCCTTTGGTGCACAAAGATGTGAGCCCTCCACTGACACCGGGGTTTGTATATTTAGAATCGAAACCAATTGAAATTCGGAAAAACAACAAAAAAATATTTAAATACATGTTATGAAAACAATTTTTTTCACAAAAAATTAGATTTAAGATTAATTTCATGAGTAAATTTAGGGATTAGGTGAGTGGATATATTTGTATATACAATATAAATTAATGTAAAGAAGGCCCCACCTTCAGTACCCAGAACCCCGGGTAGAAGCCGGGGGATCAAACAATGGGCAAGACCATGCCCTATCGGAGAGGGGCTGACACCCCTCACGAGCGTCACACTTATACCTGTCTACGAGAAAGAACGACAAACCCCTCAGAAAATCCTCATCGACGGGAGACCTGACTCAGGTCGTAGTCGATGACACAAATGAACGCTTCTCGAAGCTGAACGCGAATATGATCGGAATGCAGAATGCCTTTGGCAAGATAAGCAAAATAATGGGCCTTCCCGAGCTGGAGACTGAGGACTGCTCGGCGCCCTTTAGTGAAGTCGGTGAACTCTTCACTAAACTCGAAAACCTTTCTGCAACTATGAATACACGACTGGAAGAGCTGATGAAGAGGATAGAGGCCAGGGAACCCGTAACCTGTTCGTATGCTTCCGCCTCTGATCTCTCTGATAACATCGCTCTCCTCCCAGCCGAAACTCGTAACGCCCGAGCACCGAAACCCGTAAAGAGGAGACAATACACTCGATTTGATGACCACAACCTATTCAACAACGGTCCTAAATTCCCCGAACACTTGTTTATGACGATCGATGTCAATGACAGACCGAATATTTGCCCATATAAACTCCAAGAACTGGGCTCCATGACTGGCCGTCCAATTCTCAACAACACCGCCAGCGGTGACGATAGCGTCTCCATTAAAGCAGACACAAAACTTCAAAGTGACACTATACTCTCCAAAAAACAGAATATGCTAAAAGCCTTACAAAATTAAATCACACCCAACTTTTTCCATGAGTTCAGACCTGATTTACATCGAGGGTCTCCCGAGTGACGAGGCCGACGAGTTCATCGCCGGACTCGTCCGATTCGAGGAATGTGTAGTTGAAGCGAAAATCTCAACAAAAATCAAACCAAAAAGAAACACCACCACGGCCCTTGTGCTTGAATTCAATTGCTCCACCCCACCTAACTACATAGACATACCTTTCTCTGACGCCAAAACTAAGGTTACACCCTTCGAAAAACGTCCGATGCGATGCTGTAAATGCCAGAAATACGGACACACGAGCAGAGATTGTCAAGGGAAGCAAAGGAGAGTAGATCAGCATCATTTCCTACGCACTTCCTCATAACGCTTGTAGATAGCGGTGCAAACGAAGTTGCTCCCTCAATGAACCCATTCACCATGATGAACTCTCTCTCCAAACAACTGGGAGGCAGACCGATAAACATAAACCGACAGGTAAAGAAATATCTGGCCCCACGTCGTAAATATCGAGCAAAGCAACGCTGCACAAAGAATTAACATAAGAGACAAACGCAAGGTAACTGTCGAAATACTTCAGTTCTTTAACGGTATTTGACGAATTATGTACACTTTTAACTACACTCTTAAAACTGACCTAAGCGCGAACGTTCTCTAGCAAAATGGATCAAACCACGGATCACCCACACCACCGCATATCAAATCACTTTCCCAGGACGCAACACACCAGCATTCATAGTAATCCCGGGTGAACAAAGGAAAATTAAAACTTACGCGGTGGCAATATGGCCTGCAATGTTTAAAAAATTCCTGGAATACGGACACGTCATCAAATACTGCCAGCCACACATATCCCAACGCTGTAAGAGGTGCGCCGGCGAGCATGACCGAAAGGACTGCACAGACCAACACTCTAATTGCTACCACTGCCAATGCCTGAACGAGGCAGGCGACAGTGACTGCCCAAAGTACATGGACCAAAAAGCAATGATAATCATACAAAACGACCGCAGAGTCACGAAAACAAGCCATTCAAATCTTTTACGACGAAAACCCAAACTGCTGTACTTTAAATTACGTCAAAGCAGTTAAATCTACAACTAAGCCAACCTCTCGGACAACACTCGTGTACCGTCAACACAACCTATTACCATGACCTCAACACCCCTCTCCAGTACTAACATTACCACAACCAGCCCAGCGACCGCCCTCATAATAGAGGCGGGCGTCCCAAGCAATGAATCCACCAGTGCCCAGGAGAGCACTGCGATGGATGCTGCCTCGGTCGACCACGAGGAGAGGTCCAATAACCCGAAAGTCAGAAGGCGAAGAGACAAAGATTCCTCCGACGACGACCGTGGGATACGCGACGCCTTCTCGCCACGAAACAAAATGATTAGCAACAGCCCACAAACCACAGCTCGCCTCGATCAGAGCATTGAACGACTTCTGACCGTCTTAACTGCGACCGCACCAAGCGAAAACCAAAGTGAGGTATTCAACCCTCAGCTAACATGCCCGACACCAGAACATCTCACAAGTGAGAACGACCATCGTCTGCGCGAGGACGCGTTGAATATATTCTACGAAGGACTGAAACCCGAAACCACTGATCGACCATGCACCGCACACGACTCAAATATCCCAACGACTACTACTCAGCCCATCATAATGTTTAAAAAACCCTCCATAGAAGAGGAACGCGCTCGCTCAAGAAGCTAAACACAAAGATCGGACTCCCTTGTCGTCCTCCTCCTTCTACAAGAGCACTCACAGCCGAGAACGCAGTAAGTCTAGGAGATCATGTTCTACAGAAAGCGGACGCTCCTGCAAACGTTCTCGACCTAAGACCCCTGTGCATCATAGTCACGAATACCACGAAAGTTCTTAAAAACCACGCTACCGCTTCAAACCATCAAGATCTGAGCATGAAACAAATCTGAAATGAACAACAGCACAATACTTTAGTGGAATTACCAGGGACTTAGAAACAAGAAACATGAATTATTATCTCTAATCTCCACCCATAAATCAAACTCCGTAACACAGACACCTTCACAATCCCTCAATATGTCATACACCGTCGCGAAGGTCACAATAATGTGACTGCACACGGCGGAGTGGTACTTATGATCCATTAAAGCATACCTCACCACCTCCTCCCTCTGAGAACAGAACTACAAGCTGTCGCAGTGAAAGTATGTATCTCAAGACCAATTACAGTGGTATCTATCTACTTGTCACGAAATCACGATCTCACGGAGGCACTAATGACAGATCTGCTTGATCAAGTGCATCATCCCGTACTCTTCCTTTGAGACTCCAACAGCTATTACGAAGTGTGGGGATGCGTAAGAGCAGACCCTAGAGGAGTGATAATGGCCAACACCATAGACACTCATAAGCTGGTCCTTCTCAACGATGGACAACCCACTCGGATCACCCTCGAAAGTTAAACCGCCATCGATTTATCCAACTCGTTTGGGGAGTCCTGCCCTCAACACACGACAGTGATCACAACCCAGAGATAATTTCGCTTCTTACCAGTCGACCAAACAATCCCGACGCACAGGAACTTCGATTCAACCACCGGAAAGCCAGCTGGGAGGAATACTCGACACATGTCGCAGGGGACGATGTGGAGGGCCTTCCCGATGACATTTCAGAGCGCGACCTTGTCATACATCTATACGAGAAATTCCAAAGTGCAGCTGTCGCATGCATTCCCCAATATTTACCCTCAGCCTTTTTCCCAAAATCTTGGTGGTGCCCGGAGGTACAAAAAGCAATGGACCAGCGTGGAAGGATGTACGGGGCCTTCTGCCACACTCGATCCTCCAGGAACCGAGAAGCGTGGAAAAGAGAAATTGCCGTGTTCCGCAAACTTAGCGTGGAGAAGAAGCAACAAAGCTGGACCCATTTAGTTAACACAATCAATCGAAACACCCCTCTTTCCCACGTGTGGGGAAAAATCAGACTAATCCAAGGTTGCCCCGAGCGACCTATCCACATCTTGTCGGACGAGGACACCGTCTATTCTTCATACGCAGACATCGCGGACAAACTAGCTCAGACTCTTAGCCAAATATCGCAATCAACAAATTATACGGCTTTTTTCCAACGGGAAAAGATCCTAAGAGAAAGGGAGCATATTGACTTCACTTCCGCAAATGAAGAATTCTACAACAACTCGCGCCCTACGGAGGAGCCTATTATGACTCACGTTGAGGCTCTGGTGGAAATGAGAACCAAATCAAATAAAAAAAATCATGTCATCGGCTGTTAACTTAGTGAAAGAGATGCACTGTTATTTCTTGTATCGAATAACACATTGCTAGGGGTTAAATTGACTGAGAAAACTCATTTGCGTGTGAGTGGCGTTTGAAACTGAATTAAAAACTGTACTTTGAGCACATCTGTTCAGTGCATTCATCTCGGAAGGGAGTCAGAGACCACGTCCTCCTGTCCCCCATGCTTGGGTGAGGCGCTGTAGTTCAATGCCCTGTCCTCGATGACGAGGTAATTAGGCTAGACTGCGTCCCTCTGTCCCCCGTGCGTGGGTGAGGCGCTGTAATTCAATGCCTTGTCCTCGATGACGAGGTAATGAGGCTAGACCGTTTAAACTCAACTAGTCAGCATATGTGGCCGAGATCCTACAGCGAAAAAGGGCCGTGTTTCACTCCCATAGCCCATGTAACCGTAAAAAGTAATGAACAAGTGGTGAGGTGCCTATAAATTAGTTAACGGCCTAAATTTATTTGTATGCCAATGAGGGTCAAGGATTTGGAATAGCACGCCCCCTCCGAGTGATCAAACTGTACAGTGGTTCTCTTATTGGAGGATCATTTCATACACATAAAAGCAAGGCCCTCCCCTATTTCAGTAGTTGGGTGTTGTTTTGAATGGATCTTCACACGTCGTAACAGAACAGCTTGGGAGGAGGTTAGCCCCATTTAGAACAGCGACTCCGACATTAGATCATTCCATAGGCTGTTATTTACTTTGATGTGATACATAGCTAGATAATACGTGCTAAGTACTTTCATACTTAGATGCGTGTAATAATTCCTCAGTATTTTTATGTATTGTTTTTTGTTTCTCCCTACAGGGTGGGCTTTCTCCTTTTTGCTTTTTACATTGTTTTCCTTCTTTTTACACTGCTTTTTTCCTTTGTTCTTTTACAGTTCAATTTGATTATCTACACAATACACCTTTGTTCTGCTGTGTCTGTCAATATCACAATCAATAATCATGGTCGTTTGAGAATTAACCTGTTGACCTGTTACTATGTTCATAATCCAGAATAATAGAAATCAATGACACGTGTATTATTCGTACCTTCTCCACCTTTAGCGTATTTTAACAACATCGAACAAAAGTCTTATAACAATGAGGCTAGACCGCGGCTCCTGCCCCCCGTGCTTGGGTGAGGCGATGTAATTCAACGCTAGTCCTCGATGACGAGGTAATGAGGCTAGACCGCGTCCCCTGTCTATCGTGCGTGGGTGAGGCGCTGTAATTCAATGCCTTGTCCTCGATGACGAGGTAGTGAGGCTAGAGCAGTTAAAATCAACGAGTCAGCATGTGTGGCCGGGATCCTACAACGAAAAAGGGCCGTGTTTCACTCTCATAGCCCAGGGTAACCGTAAAAAGTAATGAACAAGTGGTGAGGTGCCTATAAATTAGTTAACGGCCTAAATTTATTTGTATGCCAATGAGGGTCAAGGATTTGGAATAGCACGCCCCCTCCGAGTGACCAAACTGTACAGTGGTTCTCTTATTGGAGGATCATTTCATACACATAAAAGCAAGGCCCTCCCCTATTTCAGTAGTTGGGTGTTGTTTTGAATGGATCTTCACACGTCGTAACAGAACAGCTTGGGAGGAGGTTAGCCCCATTTAGAACAGCGACTCTGACATTAGGTCATTCCATAGGCTGTTATTAACTTTGATGTGATACATAGCTAGATAATACGTGGTAAGTATGTTATGTTACAGGGTTTTCAAGTTTGGATAATTGGGCAAATCAAGGTTGAATGAAGACACATTGGTTTTATGTTTGTCTTTTTGTAGTAGTTAACAAGGCAAAGGTTATTCTAACGATAGAATACAGAGTATAAACACAAGTAACACAAGTGATTAACAGCCAAAGATATGTAACACGCGTAAGACGAGCGTGTTGTAGAGTCGAGTGTGTGCCTATAGCGAGGGAGTGTGTAGGGTGCGAGGTCTGCGGCCGCTGCCAAGTGAGTGTCCTACCCTTTTGGGGTGGATGGATGATTATTCGTTTTATAGATCATTAACACTTTATTTTAGTATTTTATTACTTCTTCTTGCTTGGGCTCTATAATATTTCTCTGCCCTTTTTTCATGGTGATAAATTTTGCAGTGGTTATTTTTATTATATGCATCGAGGTAGGTTGAGACAAGGTGACCCAGGGAGAGGAGGTACTCGTGGGATCCGCGGGACTCGGGGACCCGGGGTTTCGGGAACCCGGGGGACTTGGGAGACCAGGTGGATTTGGGGTGGTCCACTTGGATCTTTCTGGGGCCCTTAGGGACACCCTTGAGACCCTTTGGAAGCCTTTTGAGAAACTGTGGGACCCTATAGAGGCCCCTCTGAATCCTGGAACCTCTGCTCC
>SDVV010003767.1:0-20953 GCA_016164225.1 Gammarus roeselii | reverse complement strand
GCGAGCACAGACTGAAGAAAAAATACCCACTCACAAAACCACCAACACGAACTCCCGCACAAATACTCCAGCGTTATAATATTATGAATCGTGAACAAGAAAGAGCAGGTTCGTCATGGGCAGAAAAACTGCTCAGATTATTGATTTTGCACTGATTGTTCAAGAGCCCGATGAATCCCGGAGGGTGACCCATGTCCCCCGGGTCTTCCCGAGCTCCTCGAGTCCCCAGAGACCCCTCCCCTCAGCTCATCTCGGTTTGTCTCGAATCATTTCGGCTCGTTGCGACCAACTCGACTCGCCTCAACATGTTTCGACTGATCTCGACGCACCTCGACCAGCCTCGACGCGACCCTCGCCCTCTGGCCAGCAATCCGCGGACTGTAATGGTTAATTGTTCTACTCATGCATCTCACAAACATTTTCCTGTGTATGGGTTTTACAGCGCTGGGAGGGGGAAGCAGAGGTTCCAGGATTCAGAGGGGCTTCTAAAGGGTCCCACTGTTTCTCAAAAGGGCCCCAAAGGGTCTCAAGGGTGTCCCAAGGGGCCCCAGAAAGGTCCAAGTGGACCCCCAAATCCACCTGGTCTCCCAAGTCCCCCGGGTTCCCGAAACCCTGGGTCCGAGTCCTGCGGGTCCCACGAAAACCTCCCCTCTCTGGGTCACCTTGTCTCAACTAACCTCGATTCATATAATAATAACAAATTCAAAATTTATCACCATGAAAAAAGGGCAGAGGAAAATGATAGAGCCCAAGCAAGAAGAAATACTAAAATACTAAAATAAAGTGTTAATGATCTATAAAATGAATAATCATCCATCCACCCCAAACTTTGCGAAAGAGTACTTTAATGTGATCCGATGCGTTTTCTGCAAATACTCTGCTCGCGGATGCCGAAGCTCTTGCGCGAGTCTATTTGAGCTCGCCCGTAGAGCGCAAATCTAAATGTTGCGATATTTGAGTGAATTCAATTTTTCAGGTACCTTAGTAGCTCTCATGAAGATAAAACTGGACAGGTGAAAACTGAGGTTACATCTAGAGTGAGAGAATGGTGTCTAGTGATGAGTGCAGTTAAGAGTGAAATGAGCTGTAGGACACTGGGTTTGGATGCAAAGAGATGGGGTAGTTGTTCCTACTGTTTTCCACGGAACCAAGACGTGGGAGCGAAAGAGAGACAAAGGTTGAACGTTTTCGATACGGAAGACTAATCACTCTAAATGAAACAATATTGCACATGACTTAATCTTATTTACTTATGCGGTACGACCTTAGATGATGAAAATATTTGCCTGTGGCCGCAGATTATTTTTATACCAATAAAATACAAAATGGTAACATTTGATTGATGAGGCTTTCTAGCGCGCTGGAGCCGGCGTCCTTCTGGTACCGAACGTGAAACCAGCAACTAATACTTCGAAACATTTCATTACCACATCTGTTTGCAATTTTTATACAACAAATGAACATCAATCGAACAGAATACAAACCTGATTTCATGTTCAGTAAAATTATGAACAAAGTTTATACACAACAAGCAGCATCAAGCTTTAGTTTTTGTTTAGATAAGAACAGAGTGATTGGGTTCACCAATGCGGTAAGTGAATGTCCTTTGCGCTGCGAATGTCAAAAAGTATGCACGGGTGCCACTACAAAACCTTAAGAAGAACGGAATGCCTTGTCACACACAATGAGATGTTAAGTAACTGCCGTGGTGAGAATTTAGTACCGTTGGTTAGAGTGACTTGGTTTTCTAGTGCGTTCAAGTCAATATCCTTCTTCCACCAGTTCCGTCGACGCACCGACTAGAGCTTTTTCTCAAACACAAAGCTATCAAAGAAGAACATGGCCAGGTCTCTTCCATTAAATGGTTTTAACCCAACGTATTCGCAGCGAAGTGTCAGGAATGATCTAGTCGGTTCATTTAGTAAATATGTTCCAGCTTTGGCGCTGCGAACTCAGGGAAACGTATATCAGCGATGAGAGCCAAGATTATCGTGATAGGACAAAAGCCCTTGATTGAGAGCATCAAACAGTGCTTACATGTAGTGAAGGAATAGATCATTAGCATGAAATTCAAGAATTTCACCACCTTAAAAAAAATACTTTTGTGATACAAAGGCTTGAGGAACAACTCAGAGGAACGCTCAGAAGGCAAAGCGGATGTCATACTCACTACAATAAAACCAAATTAAATGATTTCTAGTCTGTTGGTACAACGACCAGCCGAGGATTGTACATAACCGTAGAAACGCGTCGACAGTGCACGAAATTACGATGATACCCGCTGTAGCATGTGAGTGATGAGCGTTCAATTCGGATTTCGAGGTTAACTCAGGTTTATGAGATTAGATAACAAGATCAATGCAGCGCTCACGATAAATATCATCAACCTCACATTTGACAGTGTGCCGGAACAATAAATTGCCATGGCTTCTAGATGAGAATAGAATTGAATGACGAGGCTTTCTACGCTTCGAGAAGAACGAAAGATTAGGCAACATTATTTTCTACAATTCTGTTGACTGCAATATAGTCGATGGTCTCAGCTGCCCATCATTTTTGACCAAAGATCATCATCTTCGCTGTCATCAGTGGAGTTTTCAGCAGGTTCAGTAGCTTCAGCCGCTGCGAAATCATCCCCCCGCTCTTCATGCGGGAGAGCTGCATTTTCCTGTTCGGCTAACATCTTCTGATACTCCTCCATGCTGCCAATTACGGGCACTGATTCTGGCTCAGCAGATTTGACGTCCCTAGTCGCATCAACGTTCTTAGCTGGCAGAGCAGAAGTGACGTCAGCTGTAGCAGCAACACTGGGGTCCACAGCAGCGGTCGGACTAGACTTAGCGGCGTTCAATTTATCATTTTTAATAATCCGCTTCCTCATCCTGTTCAACATTTTGTTGCTGGAAACTACTTTTTGAACTTTTTCGCTCTGCAACCAACGAGAGCTCCAACTTGATCCGGAGTCGCCCAAGGCTTGTGCTCCCGCCATTTGTTCTACCATAGAGGGATCAATTTCTCCGATTATCTCTGTGTTGCCTTGTCGTGGTAAGGGCAGCTCCGTTTCCGCCAGGGCCGTAAGCTCTTCTGCTTCCTCGGGCTGCAGCTCAACCAATTCAACTAAGCCATCTTCCGCTGCCTCCTCGTTTGCAACTTCTCCCTCTTCCGCATCTAAAACATGCCCTCGGTTGTCTGGTATACTTGCCAAAGAAGTTTCCTCGTCTTCAACCCCAGCTCGCGAGTTTTCTTTGCTAAAAATGAGACCATCAGCCCCGCGGTAAAAATCATTATTGTCCACATTTCCTTCATCATCGTTCAATTCGCGATGTAAAATCTCCAGTGCTGACGCGTCATACTTGGGAGGATCTCTTGAATTGTCGTCTTCCTCTACCTCAAAATGTTCATCTTCAGGTAAATCGACAAGACCACTTTCTTCCTCAGATAATTCAGGATCGTCAAAATTGGATTCTGTACATTCAGGAGCTTCTTCATTACGAGTATGAGGAGGAAGCGTGGGACTCACGAGTCTCGAGGCACGAGGGGATTTCTTGAAAGACGAGTCCCTGTTAGAAGTATCAATAATCGAAGTCTCGGGAGCGGTATCTTCAATGCTTTCATTATTGTGAACAGGACTACTGGTGAGAGGGTCGTGAGAAACGTTGGAGGAATTTGTATTGGCTGGTATTTCAGTTCGTAGGCTATTATTTAATTCAGCTTCTTGGTCAGTGCATGCACCTTCTTCAGAATCATTACTAGCGCAACGAGATTGTGTGAACGATTCCTCCACAGTCACGTTCTCAACCACTGTTCTTGCTCCTACTTCTTCTAAGCTGCTATCGAGCAGACCTTCCTTAGTGTGTGTTTTTCCCGCAAGAGTTTTTTTTTTACCCTTCTTCCCCTTCTTTGTGCGGGACTTGCTCCCGCTAGCCAATTCGCTTTTATCGGGTATTCCAAGGTCATCCCAAGGCTCGGATTTTATAATGTTAGGTGCAGGATGGCTCTCTTCCCTGCTCGGAGAGCACAACTCTTGCTTGACACAAACATCGCTTTCATTAGCCGTGTCAATAGAAATATTGGCTGCTGGTTCCAGGTCAACTTGCAAATGATGAGGTGATGTATAATTATTCACGGGATTTTCGTGTCCATCAAAATCAGATAGCTGCATTAATTCCCTTTTAACTTCGATCCTGGTTACATCATCATTTTCGTCGTCGTCAATATCTGCAAAAATATCCTTCATTACAGTAGCTTCACACAATTTCAAATCATTCTGGTCTGAAGTGTTATGTGTTGTGTTGGTGTCCTCGTCGAAATTAATTGCACCGTCGGTCACGTTTTCTCGAGATCCAACTTTGTCAGACCTTCGGTGCTTTGATGTTTTCGCTTCACCCTCACTGTCTGAACTGATCACTATTTGATCTGCCCCTCTACTTGACTGAGGCTTAATCCCAGAACTCGGACGAACACCTATAGAACGACCGAACTCTAAGTCTGTGCCTTGAGCCAAAGCGGGCTGGCTCTTTTTGTTGAAAGAGAAGCTCACGTTAGTCCTGTCTGTACGTGGAACCATGTTTGTGCCAGGTTCGAGCTTTACTGACCTGCTGGGAGCTCCACTCAAACTGTCAAAATCTTCTTCAGAATCAACAGTTTCGATCCCTGGTTTAGCTTTTCCTGGATCAATATTTCCTTCGTCAGGCAGCCTGCCTTCATTCAAAGTTGCTAAAATAAGATTCTTATCCACAGGCATTCTGACATCTCCTCTTGTAGAGCGTTTTTTGTCTCTGCTGCGCTTGCCTCTCTTTTTAGAAGGGCTTCTCTTACTGCCGGAGCTCGACAGGCTAGAATAACTGGAGCAGCTGCGGGAGCGGTGTCGACTCTTCCTGGACTTGTTGGCCTTTTCGTCGCTATAGTAACTGCCCTCCTCTTCATTGCTGTCAATTTCACCCTCTTCTTTTTCAGACTCTTCTCCTTCTTCGACATCCTTTTTTTCTTTCTTAACCTTACTCTCACGAACATGATGTGGGCGTTCTGGAGGTACCTCATCTTCCTTTGACCGTTTTTCTTCGTCCTCCGAATCCTTTCGTTTACGATAGGTTCGATTTTCCTTGGCCTTCTTCATGCGGTCCTCAAACTCTTTCCTGCTGATCTTGGTCTTCTTTGCTTGCCTCTTCTTGGCCGCATCGCCGTCCTCCCCGCGATCCGGTGTTACGGAGCCAGCCTTCTCTTTGCTAGCCTCGTGCTTCTTGCTCGAGGACCCGTGGCCGCGCCTGCGGCGGTGGTGGTGGCGCTTCGAACGCCGCTTCAAGCCACGTTTGCGACCGCCCTCAGATCCTGAGGAGTACGAGCTACCGCTCCTACTACGGCTTCTCGAGTAGCTTTGAGAGTGGCTCCTACTCCCGCTGGTAGAGTAGCTTCTGCTACGGCTACCGCGCGGAGACTTCGGCTCGTTTTTAATTTTGAGGCCTACCGCACTGAGGTCAGAGGGATCTACAGAGCCTTTGTGTTTGTCTCCTTTGAGCATCGTTTGTATGAGGCGAGCGCGCATCTCCAGCTCCACGATGTCCATGGGCTTGCCATCGTCACCCTCTTCGGCTCCAGTTTTCGACTTGCCTCGTCTGAAACAATGAGTCAGTCGTGTTAGAGATAGCTAATAATATCAATACCACCTTATTGAAAGGCATAGTAACACTAAAACGGAAAATAGTGAGCTAATTTCAGCGAATTTTTTCCTACTGATATATTATGTACTACGACTAAGTCAGTTGACTTTAATCCAAGTTAAATCATCCCTGTTCTATTCGTTTCTAGGATATCCATCGCTGTCCTCGTCGCGGAAGTGGATGGGCGTAGTAGGCACTTCAGTCAGTTACTGTTTGAGGAAGATACGTCATTCGTGGCGGACTCGAAGAAGAAGTTGCGTGACCTAGTGTTGGAGTTTATTAGTGTGCGAGAGGAGGAGCAAAATAAGTGCCTTCCTAAATTGAGAAATATTAGAGGGAGTTCAATATTTCAAGTACCTGAACTCCCATGTAGAAAAGACTGAACTAGTGGAAACTGAGGTGAAGTCGCGAGCAAAGGAAAAGTGTAAACTGTTGAATGCACTGAAGAGTGTAATGAGCTGTAGGTCGTTGGGGATGGAAGCAAATTGAGGGTTGTATGAAGAGAAGTTGTTCTGTGATCTATGGAGTTGAGACTTGGGGGAGAAAAAAACGAGATTATAAGGTTTATTGTTTTCGAGATTAACTATTTGAGGGTTATGGCTGGAGTGACGCTGAGATACAGGATCAATGACGACGTTGTTTGGATTAAAACGGGGATGGTGATGGAGCTAAGAGGACAGAGTAGATTCGCATGTTCTGAGATGGCTCAGGCACATGGTGAAAATGGATGATGGCAGATTGGTGAAAAGGGTGATGAAAGAGGAAGTTTGTGGACGTGGGCCTAGAGGTAGACCGAAGTTTGGGTGGATGGATGTCGTGAAGCAGGCATTAGAAAGGAGAGACATGAACTGTGGAGGTAGCGCGTGAGCGTGCAATGGATAGGCGGTCAGTGGAGAATGTTTGTGAATTGATTTATTTGACCCTGCCCCGATGTGTTTTCATGCCCTTCTTAACATCTCGTTGAGAAACGGGATAGTCGTAGGTGGGGAGGGGGTCACTATGACGCTGTAGGAGGTAAACAAGTCACACTGTTGGGCCCTGCTGCTGACACAGGCTTCAGACCGTTCTCATGGCCCTTAGTGTGTGAAGCGAGGTTTTCCGGCCGGAAACTTTAACGCTAAAGGGCTAAGTTATTTTGTTTGAATGTGAGTGTATGAGAGGAATATTTGGTGCGCCTTGCTGTCGGCCTCCGCCGTTCCTGGAGGATTCGGCTGAGTGTCTGTATCTGTACAAAAGGAGGTAGTGTACTGGCCTTCTCAAATCATTACTTCGAAGTAGAAATTCCTGACGCACGTACTGTTCATGACGGGTGAAGGGCTGTTCTGACGTTCTTCAGTTTACTGTTTCTGCATGATAAACGACATGATAAACGACTGCATGATGAACGACAAAAAACATCCAGATAATTAATTAAATCGTTGAAGCGGCGCACGGAGGGTTTCGTGTCTCTGAATGGTGGAAGCCGACATATTGCGGAAGAGGGGCGTTGACAGGGTAGCTTCTAGGCCACTAATTACAGTTTGAGTTCATAAAATGCTGAACATAACAGACTAGATGTAGTTTATGAATGTCTTGCCTTGCAAGCTCACCCCAGCTGTCGTCCTGTTAGCTTGCCACTCACCTGTCGCTGTCACGTTTTTTGCGCGTTGACCGCTTGTCATCCTCACTGCCGCTGTCTTCGTCGTCCGACGAACCGCTCGAGTCGGACATGTCTCGTCCTTAAGGCGAGGCATCACGTTACTAACAATATTAGGGCAATGAGCGAGACAGCACTCATGTGTTACTATCCCACTGCCCTTGGTGGAGTAACAGGGACGAAGCAGAGAAATATATATTGAATAATTTTCAAGAGCTCGGCAAGTTTGTGGACAAAATTTATGAATGCTAATAATTGCCTAGTGGGTTAAAATACGACATAAACGGGACCTCAGTTATACCTGATAATCAGTTATACCTGATAAACACTACTTAACTTACAGACTACAACACACAAAACTAACCTTAACTTACGTTTGGATTTTTGAACCGCTTCCATGCCTAAAGTCAACCGCGAGTCGCAATGAATATTGCACAAGGTACGGCAGCCATTGTAGGGTATTAGTGGACTTCAAATGAATCTGTGAAGCATATTATTCTGACAAATTGCTCGAGAACTTTCACTGTAAAGCAAATAACACAATACTGCAGCGTCAACTTTTATCAACAGTATAATAGGCGGTGAAAATGACAGCAGCTTGAATCTACAGTCAACAGCAACACATTTCATAACCAACAGACTAACTACGACGGTTGCAAAAACGGTTTATTTCCAATGAAAAGTAGACGTGCAATGCTTGCAGCAATCAATAGAATGCGAAGCTAAATTACCAAAAGTGCAATGAGATATACTCGAATACTGTAGACATGATGGATTATTGTTTGCTGGGTTAGAGTTCACAAGTATTTTTCGATGATAATTTAGTAATAAATGCTTACTAAACCAAAGGTGCGTGTAAGCTACTGGACGATGATGCCACAAGCATGTTGATTATGGAACTAGCATGTTGCACAAGCAGCCAAGCGATAGCCCCGCTTACCCTGTATTATGGCCACAATCCTCTTCTTGCTGATGCCGCGCAGCTCGTGCACGCAGAGCATCTTCAGGTCCTGCAGCGGAATGGCCTGCAGGGTGAAGGGGGTAGATAAATTTTTGTTCACCTCTTTAGACGCCACTTGGCGACAACTGCGAAGAGCGACTGCGGTCAGCTTAGTTTAGTTGTGACCGACAGCAAGAGTCCCTTGTTTGCCGCCTAAGTCGAGGAATAATAGCGGCACATGATGCTCCGCGATCAAGATTGCAGCTGTAGGACGGCCTTGGAAGGGGCAACAAACGTATTTTAAAGGCCAGAAGATTAGAGAAGTACCTTGCAAAGAAGAAGAATGTGTTCTGGACCTTCATGGATCTGGAAAAAGCATACGACAGGATTGACAGGGAAACGCCGTGGAGAGTGTTGCGTTTGAATGGAGTGGGCGGAAAGCTGTTGAAAGCAGTGAAGAGTTTCTATGTTGGCAGCCGAGCATGTGTCAGAGTGGGAAGGGAGGTTAGTGATTGGTTCACAGTGGAAGTGGGCCTGAGACAAGGCTGCGTGATGTCTCCTTGGCTGTTCAATCTCTATATGGATGGAGTGGTCAGGGAGGTGAACGCGAGTGTGCTGGGTCATGGCTTGGAACTGTTGGAAGCAAATGGGCGGAGAAGGTAGTTGAGCCAGTTGCTATTTGCTGATGATACGGCCCTGGTTGCGGATTCAGAGAAGAAGCTATGTCGGCTAGTGTCTGAGTTTGGTAGAGTGTGTGAGAGGAGGAAGCTTCGAGTGAACGTGGGTAAGAGTAAAGTAATGAGATGCTCGAGGACTGTCGATGCGAGCAAAATTAGTGTCTCCCTTAATGGAGTGCCCTTGGAGGATGTTCAGTGTTTCATCAAGTATCTAGGCTCCCATGTGGAGATAACTGAACTAGTGGAAACTGAAGGGAAGGAGGGATGTTAAGTGCTGGGTGCACTTAAGAGTGTAGTGAGCTGTTGTAGGACGTTGGGGATAGCAGCAAAGAGAGGGCTGTATGAGGGTGCTGTTGTCCCAGCTGTGCTCTACGGAGCTGAGACTTGGGAAGGTCTGGCAGCCGAGCATGTGTCACAGTGGGAAGGAAGGTGAATGATTGGTTCACAGTGAAAGTGGGTCTGAGATGTCTCCTTGGCTGTTCAATCTCTATATGGATGGGGAGGTCAGCGAGGTGAACGCAAGTGTGCTGGGCCGTGACTTGGAGCTGTTGGAAGCGAATGGTCGGAGTTGGCAGTTGAGCCAGTTGCTGTTTGCGGATGATGAGGCGCTAGTGGCAGATTCCGAGGAGTTACAAGGAACAAGAGATTCAAAGAGGCAATCTCTGCCCATCCTTCAATTTGCATTGAAGTGAACCTCCTGGAGTCCCCCCAGGGGGGACTCCAGTGAGAATCTATGTAGGTTGGTGTCTGAGTGTGAGAGGAGGAAGCTTCGAATAGACGGTCGTGAAGTAATGAGATGCTTGAGCAGTATTAGTGTCCTTCTAAATGGAGAGTTGTTAGAAGAAGTTCAGTGTTTTAAGTATCTGGGCTCCCATGTAGAGAAGACTGAACTAGTGGTAACTGAAGTGAAGTCGCGAATGAAGGAGGGGTGTTGTCAAGTGTTGGGTGCACTGGAGAGCGTAATAAGCTGCAAGACGTTGGGGATGGAAGTGAAGAGAGGGCTGTATAAGGGTGTCGTTGTCCCAACTGTGCTCTACGGAGCTGAGACTAGGAGGGTGAGAGTAGAGGAGAGAATAAGGTTGAATGTTTTTGAGATGAAATGTTTGAGGAGCATGGCTGGAGTGTCGCTGAGAGACAGGTTCACTAACGACGTGGTTCGAATCAGAGCGACGATGGTGAAAAAGTTAGCGGACAGAGTTTATTAGCGTGTTCTGAGATGGTACGGGCACGTGGTGAGGATAGATGAGGGGAGATTGGTGAAAAGGGTGTGGAAGTCAGAGGCGAGTGGACGTAGGCCTAGAGGGAGACCAAAGTTTGGTTCGATGTATGGTGTGAAGCAAGCGTTAGCAAGGAAAGACCCGAGTGTGGAGGTAGCGAGAGAGCGTGCACCGGATAGGCGTGAGTGGAGAATGATTGTGGATGGATGAGTTTTTACGCTGCCCTGATGTGCGTTCCTGCCCTAGGCACATCGTTGAGACGGGATGGTCGTGGGCGGCCCGGTCATCATGACGCGGCAGGGGTAAACCAGTCACACTGTCGAGCCCAGCTGCCGACATTGACCTCGAACCGCACTCATGACCCGGAGCGTGTGTTGCGGGGTTCCCGGCCGGACCCTTTTTCGCAAAAAGGCTAAGGAGTGTGAGTGTATGAGAGTGTGAGGTGGGCCTTGCCGTCGGCCGCCCTTCTTGCTGGGGAATTTCGGCCTAGTGTCTGTATCTGTAGATTTGAGTGCCAAGACTTTCTATTGCATTGGAGTCAATGATCTACTCACGATATGCCCAAGACTTTGCAATTGTAGAGGGAGGTCGAGAAAGTGTTTTGATCAAAAGGAGTCGAGGAACAGGGATAATCCGGAATGGAGGACTATCTGTAGGTAAAAAAAGGAAGAGTTTCCAATTCACATCAGATTTCAGCCAAGAGGTTGCTTCTCAAATCAAAGGACGTAAGCGTAGTTTAATTAGGGAGCTGACACCAAAACGATAACAGCGAATTCAGTCATTGTAGAATGTCTGAGTCACAGAAGCGCTGCCTGATGGTCCCCCAAGCCTGCTCGATGAGGTGCGGCATGACACCTAAACACATTTAACTTGTTCGCTGTGTGTTGCACACCTACGCTATTCTGCAGTGCAAGAGTTGCAGTGTATTCAATTATAGCACACATTGTTTCCGAGGGTTGAAGGTTAGGGTCGGGGTAATTTCAAGGATTCATCAGTTAATTGGATGACCGGCGCAGGTAGATCGAGGAAAATTATCCGGTCCGTACCAACATAAGGTCTGAAGAGTAAATTGAGACAAAAACATTGTGGATTCGATTAAAGTGACGAGGCCATCTAGCACGTTGGAGCCAGCGTTCGTCTGACGCCAAACGTCTATATTTTTATTCGATTAGAGTAGGGCTAACTACTTGTAATGGTAATGTCCTTCACGCGGTAAATGTTAAAGGTATGCACGAGTGCCAAATGAGGTACATGAACTCCTAAGGTGCAGAGGTTATGGGGTCCAGGCACTGCCCGGGGGGCTGCAAGGAGGATTACTACTCAATCTACCCTGATCCGGAGTTCGAAGGATTCACAGTCGACCTTAATATGCCGGGACGCAATGCACCCCAACACCCGATAAGGAAAAAGCTTACGAAAAAACAGGAAAAGGAGATCCCATGCATGAGATCTACACCCAGTGTAAAGAATCTCACGCGTGAAAACAGTGAAGATGAAAGAACAAAAACAAAGAGTCGTAGAAAAAAGTTGTATGCAACAAAGAGAGCAAATTGGCTGTGATTAGCTCCATAAATGAGACTTGTTGGGAATGGTGTGCGTGTGTGGGTGTATGTTTGTGTGAGGGCGTGTGCATGATTTTGCGAGTGTGTGAAACGATTTTTGTGAGAGTTGTTAAGAGGGAGTTTGAGATACGTTAAAGGAAGTAAATTAAGGATGGTGGAGAAGCGAATGGAAGTCTAAAAGAAATCAAAGATGTTCACCCCTATCCCCTCTCATTTGGGCCGTGACTCTGTACGGTCCGTGGACCATACAGCCTTCAGGAGAAGCAGTTGAAGATGAATCATTGTTCAACAATAATGGTATATTCAGGAAAGTAAACATTGAACGGATGGCGCCAGCAGCACGACGAGTTTTCAATTATTTGAGCCGACTTTGGTAAAGGTAATTAATGTGTCAAGGAAAACATTTTGAAATCACAGTAAAAACAAATTGAAAACGTGGATCCTCTGCTTGATGTACACACCCTGGCAGGAAACCTCACGCACAAGAACAGCAAGAAGGAGAAAAGTTAAAGAATCGGATGGAAGAGTTGCACGACGAAAATCAGTTGACCCAAAATGTGGGCAAAGGATCATCATAAAATTCGTGTTACGCAGTAGTTACTGGCCTGCATATGAGCAGGTTGCTTAATAATGCTTGGGTGCATCCACGCCCAAGTATAAATAGCGCAGCGTTGCTATTTTGGATAGTTTTTCCGACCACATGTGGGACGCGCAGAGAAACAGCTGATAAAAAAACAAATAGAACTTGAGGTATGGAAAAATTAAAAATATTTTTGAAAAAAAAAATCTTGGAGTTCAGGGCACGCCGTTTTTCTTCAGTATTAGTCACAGCCGGAAAAGTCAAAGTCTTATTAAGCAATTTTAACAATTTGAATTTAGGCACGTCATTGTACAGATAGCACACCTACAGAAATAGCCTTCTTGGCCTGCATCAACGAAACTCAGTTACTGGTGCACATAAACATTCTAATTAACAGAAGCTAAATGATGCGAGTATAACACGACACGCCTACAGAAATAGCCTTCTTCGCCTGCAGCAACGGAACTCAGTTACTGGTGCACATAATCATTCTTATTAACAGAAGCTAAATGATGCGAGTATAACCAGACACGCCTACAGAAATAGCCTTCTTCGCCTGCAGCAACGAAACTCAGTTACTGGTGCACATAATCATTCTTATTAACAGAAGCTAAATGATGCGAGTATAACACGACACGCCTACAAAAATAGCCTTCTTCGCCTGCAGCAACGAAACTCAGTTACTGGTGCACATAATCATTCTTATTAACAGAAGCTGTAGCTAAAAGATGCGAGTATAACACGATCGAATAAAGCAATATTGCGCTTGCTAATATTCGCGGGTTTGTGATATTCACGGATGTTCCAAACAGTTTTTGAGTTGTCCGTCTGCGGTGGAGTAATCCTCTCTCCCGGCCATCATTATGACAATAAAATGATATAATAATGACCATGAGAGGGTAACCCTGATTGTGCGCACAAGTACACCGGTAGCCCGGCAATCGCAATGCTATTCTAAATGCAGCGAGACCAACTGAGTTACGTTACGAGTCCGCAGTCTTTGCAATCTCACAATGGCAGGGGAGACGGGGGGAGCAGACTGAAGGTAGCGGCACTCGCACGCTTCATGACCAGCGACCACCCAACAATAAACCGGAAACAAACACACGCAAACGTACATGTTGAGACAGATCTCATTCAATGGAGTAGTTGGAGGGCGCAGGGCCAAACTTTGGCATCAATTGGGAGGCGGATTAATATACTTGCAACACGATTCTTTTTGGCCGTGTGGCTGATATTGTCAAGCATTCATGATACCTGCTTCGGATTGTGTACATTTGCAAACCTCAACGACTTTTTTTCAACTGATGGTTAGGCATTACAAATCAGTTGCCAATTTGCAGCAAAGTTATGCTAAACATCCAATACCACGCGCGAAGTGATGAGACCTTGCACCTTCTGTTATGGCGGCAGGATTAAACAATTTCGCTGATCCAGTGCTCATGGTAGCAGGGAGATGATACGCCGTCGGCACCATTTTGAGCTTCATCAGGCAAGAGGTGCGATATGATGGATACGCACACGTGTTGCTAGCTTACTAGACTTATTGATCATGATTTAAAAATACGTTGAGGCTGGTTGGGACTACAAGTGGGGAACAGGAATGGGACCAAAAAAATATAGAAGCAACAAGACGATTGACATAATCAGCTTTACGTTTGTAGGTGTTTGTTGTCAACTGTAAACAAATTTGTTGGTGTACCGAATGAGGCATATTGACATGGAAAGTGACCGGTGCAGAAGGGTGCCGAAAGTAAAAATTGACTCCCTATAATACCAGCCTCGACGTGAACAAGTAATCAAAACAATGGAATACTTGCCATGTATTGCACACATCGGCTTACTATGGAATGGTAGCTACATCGTGATGAGTAGCCCTTCATACTAAGAAATGAAAAGTCAATACCACGCACAAGTGTGGGATGGATAGTCTCAAAGCAGTTCACCACCTTTCTAACGATGGCATGCACAGAAGACACGGAAAACTATGCGGATAAATTGGAGTGTAATTACTGAACATAGCTGATGCTTTGCAAGTCAGGCCAAGTGAACGCCGACGGTATCAAATTTAAAAAGGACAGTAATACGAAGACTAATTACGGCCTTGGCAACAATGTAATATGTATGCATGTATGTTTTCATGAAGAGAGTCATTAAGTAAAGTAATACGAAGACTAATTACGGCCTTGGCAACAATGTAATATGTGTGCACGTAGGTTTTCATGAAGCGAGTCGAATTTGATTTGATTCTCAGTTCCACCAGAGCCTCAACGCAAGTCATAATAGGCTCCCCCGAAGGGCTCGATGATCATCGATTCCAGTAGGCTCGCACGCCTCAGTATGCGAAAAAAAGACCAGGCTTTCAAAGTTAAAAAAAAAAAAAAATCAACAATGTCAGATGCACGCTGGTGCGCATAAGAAAAACGCTTAGAACTTCAAGCGTAATATGTACGCACGCTAGTGCTACAGGTAGCATCGTCGAGACTAGTACAATGTTTACAGTTACACGGACTAAGTCAGCTCCGACTGTGGACGACCTAGACCGCCACGCGGTCCAGGTCGACCACAGTACATTTCATTTAATCAGGTAAAATTCAGACGGAACGAGTCCTCGCCTCCAATCATTTAGAACTTCATGAGTAATATGCATGCTAGTGCGCACAGGTATCATCGTTGGGACTGATACAAGGTTTACGGCTACACGGACAAAATCAGCTCCGACAGCAACGCAACACATGTTTACAGATAAAGGCTCATATGAAACGAATCGCCGCCTCCAACCACTCAGAACTCCAATAGTATTATGCACGCGCGCCAGTGCGCACAAATAGTATCGTCGAAATTGGTACAAGGTCTATGGTTTCCGGATTAGATCAACTCCAACCACAACACGTCACAGAGTTAATAGCTACACAGTCCAGGTCAACCCCCAAAAATGCATATGGTCCGTGCACGTGGGAGCGAGTACAGACTGAAGAAAAAACACAATATCACAAACAGAAACTCTCACACAAAGTCACCAGCAATATATATTGTACAGGACAAAATTGTGGATCGTGAAGCAAGTAGGGGAAGGTTTGTCACGGGCAGTAAAACTGCTCGGATTATTGATTTCGCACTCATTGTTCAAGGGAATAGGGTGGGGGAGCAGAGCTTCGGTTCCAATAGAGCCCGACGAATTCCGGAGGATAACCAAAGTCCTCCGGGTCTTCCCGAGCTCCCCGGTCCCTCGAGACCCCTCGTTTCAGCTCATCTCGGCTTGTCTCGAATCATTTCGGCCAGTCTCGGCTCGTCGCGATCAACTCGACTCGCCTTAACATGTTTAGACTGATCTCGACGCACCTCGACCAGCCTTGACGCGGCTCTCCCCCTCTGCGCTAGTGATCATGTGGACAGTAATAACCAAAAAATTCACTCAAGCATTTTAGGGTGGGAGTGGTGTTTACAAGTGTAGGAAGACAACAACAGGTCTATTGGCCCAAACTAGGTTGCCTTATGATGATAGCAAGAGGGTCAGTTCTGGAGTAAAACGTCTAAGAGAACTTCGTGAGCCATTTGTTTTTTAATAACAACAGGAAAGGGAACGGTTTAGCTATTTATCGGCGATTTATGTAGAACTTATCGAGCCGCGCCCTAAACGTTTCGATTGTATTGTTGTTTACAACCTTTGCTGGAAGTTTGTTCCATTCTTCGATAACTCTACACGCTATTTTTGGTCTGAACATTGGTGGCAGATGTGTCTTGGGTCCAAAAAGAGCCCGACAAATCCCGGAAGGGTAACCCAAATCCCCCAAGCTCCTCGGGTCCCTAGTCCCAGCTCATCTCGGCTTGTCTCGAATCATTTCAACCAGGGTCGGCTCGTCGAGACCAACTCGACTCGCCTCAACATGTTTCGACTGATCTCGACGCACCTCGGCCAGCCTCGACGCGACCCTTGCCCTCTGCGCCAGTAATCCGCGGACTGCAATGGTTAATTGTTCTACTCAAGCATTTCACATATATAATTTTTCTGTGGATGGGTTTTACAGTGTGAGGAGAGGGAAACAGGGGTCTCAGGGTTCAGATGGGCCTCAAACGGGTTCCAAAGTTTTCCAGGGGGGTCCCAAAGGGTCTCAAAGGTGTTCCAAAGGGCCCAGGAAGGGTCCAAGTGGTTTCCCCCAAATCTTCCTGGCCTTCCAAGTACCCTGGGTGCCAAGAGTACTCCCCCTTCCCGTGTCACCTAGTCTCAACCAGCCTCAGTTCGTCTCGACTCGTCGCCTCGCCAGTCGACTCGTCTCAACTCGCCTCGTCCCCTCCACGCACAGAGCCATTCAAGACTTCCACTCTCCAAGATCAACATCAACATTATTTCACCATTTAGCCATCAAAACGCCTAGCCGGGAGATCGCGCAAATTCTCCCACCGTAGGTTGGACTAGACTAACTAACTAACACACCGCATAGTCCACCTAGAGCCCCTGCGGGCGTTGAACCATACATAATTATATAACTAATCCAAAATTTATCACCATGAAAAGTGGGCACAGATGAATAATACAGCTCACGAAATAAGAAATACTAAAATACTAAATAAAATGGATAATGATCTGTAAGATGAATAATCATCCCTCCACCCCAAAGAAGCGAGTCGGAAGTGAGCGTGAGCACAAAACATGCTATGTTTCTATTGAAACAGCGCTCCCCGTCCTGTTGCGAGGTGAGACTATGCTGGAGAGAAGGCGTAGTGGCCAACAGTCTTAACAAAAGGCTTCGAACAAGCGAGTGCGCTGAACAATAACACATAGAGAGAGTTGGATCTGGCTCAGCCCACCATCCCGCACCTCACGATGACGCCCTCCATGCCGTTACAGCACTAATACGTCAAATACGCAACAGGTTTACGAAGATGAGGCACCACGGTAGAGGTGCATCTCCAGGTCGAGAAGACGGTAGCCTTCGTGGAAGGAAAAGCCCATAAAGACGCTCGTCGCCGAGTCCGTCTACGGACGATTGTCTAAATGCGAGGCGCACGACTTCTTAAAGTGAAGGGGGGTTCTATAAAGAGGCGGTAAACGAAGTCTGGTCGATTAGTGAGCGCTCATCAGCGAGGGTGGATCGTGTTTTTTCTAGCTCCGGAACCTGTGTGTGCTCTGCTTTACTACTCTCGACATTTTGCTTGGGATAACTGCCGCCCTTCACTCATCCAACTACATCAATTGGGCGGTGACCTTCTGATTAATTAACATACATCGTAGCTACTTGTACTTCTCTGCTTATCTCGATAGACTGCATTAAAACCAACACCGCAGGAATTTTGCGAGGGTAGGTGCATGTCAAATGCGGGACAAAGCAGGTATCTGAAATTCGGGACAAAGCAGGTGTCTGAAACTCGTAACAAAGCAGGTGTTCGAAACTCGGGGCTAATCAGGTATCTGAAACGCAGGACAAAGCAGGTGTCTAAAACGCTGGACACAGCCGGTGTCTGAAACGCGGGACACAGCAGGTGTCTGAAGCGCGGGACACAGCAGGTGTCTGAAACGCGGGACACAGCAGGTGTCTGAAGCGCGGGACACAGCAGGTATCTGAAATTCGGGACAAAGCAGGTGTCTGAAACTCGTAACAAAGCAGGTGTTTGAAACTCGGGGCTAATCAGGTATCTGAAACGCAGGACAAAGCAGGTGTCTAAAACGCTGGACACAGCAGGTGTCTGAAACGCGGGACAAAGCAGGTGTTTGAAACGCGGAACAGATTTTGACCACGAAACGCAGATCGAGTGGCCCCAACCGATCTGCGTTTCGTAGTACGTTTCAGACACCTGCTTTGTCTCGCGTTTCAGACACATGCGTTGTTCCGCGTTTCAGACACTATGCTGGAGGAACGGAGTGGGGACGGTAGGAGGGCGCCGCGGTGCGGTCGGTGATTTAAGTTTTCTCATCTCGTGGTGAGTTTTTCTAATTCATAAATTTAATTCTTATAAGCCTGTATTATATGGTACACGGTTTAGTCTATGGATATATCATACGTTTACTTGGGCTGGCGACGTGGTGTTATCTTATCAGCTTTGATCGTTTAGCGTTTGATCTCCGAGTTATTTATTATTCACTGTCTTACCTAATCGATGTTCTATGCGTTAGACGTTTGTAGAGAATTTGATTAGCTAATTAAACTAAACGTGTTAACTTAAATGTATGGGTTGCATGTCCTCTATAAGGGTTTTCCTGTAGGATTATGATTTTCACAGCACTAGTTCAGTCTATTTGTAGCAAATTTGGAAAAGTTCATTGGTTTTACGTCTTGTTACGATTTCACGTTGGATATTGGATAGGTTTCATATGAGTGTGGAATGTTGTCTCATGTTTCTTGGTTAAAAATGATGGTTTAGGCGTTGGTAAAGAATTTCAATAGGTGTTTTTATTCCGATTGAAACATTTTCTAAGGTATGCATGTTTTCTGTACAAAACAAGATAACACCATGCCACGAGCACAACTAAACGCATATACTGTATCAAATAACAACTGAACAATATAAATACCATGTGATAACGAAACAAGATATCCCTGCAATATACCCGTAGAGTAACTCTGCAATACATATAACCTCCACTCTAGTAGGAAATCTTACCACGAGATGAGATAACGTAAATCACTGACCGTGCTGGGGCAACCACCCCCTACCCATTATTGCCCGTCCGCTCTCCTCGTTTCGTAGTCCCAACCTGTCCCGCGTTTCAGTACCATGTTCCGCGTGGAGTGTGGCACGAATTCAAAACGTGAACTGTGGTGCCACCCTGGAGATGTACTGTATCGTGGGGTAGTGGCTTCGCGCTGACGTCTTACGTTATGTTGCGAGCAGCTGGATACATTTGCTGACCACCTTACGAGTATATTGTGGAAATTTCTCCAGTCCCACCTAACCTAACTTAGGGTGAGTCTTCCTAAACAGCTGGGCAAAAAATAACTTTTCTTACTTGTAGGGCAAACGCATGTATTATTCTAGGGTACGTAGAACTCGCGAAACGAACGTGCGTGTTATTCTAGGACGCAATTTGTAAAGATTGGAGAACGCTATCTTTACTCAATATGCCTTACCCCTATGGACTACCCCGCGATCAACGAACTTGAAAGGTGAATGCCTACCATCGCTGCGTATCAACTTACAACACTAAAATTTCTGAAAAAATACACATTAGTTTTGAACGTCATAATAACTTCTAAATGATGCCTGACAATAAATTCATAACCATAACCGATTCATAACCAAGCGTTGAATTGCACATTATAAATAGCGACTGCAAACAGCTCTGGTGCTGCATGACACTAATAGACAACGGCACCGTGTAAGACAATGTCTGCTCGCTAAGGCTCGGACACACAATGCCTCAACTCTGCAAGTGTTTATAAAAACATAACCACAAAAATGTTATCAATAAAGTTACGGTCAGTAGCTATATTTTCCCTTTTCACTCGATAATTGTATACAATTTCACTAGTAAATCAATCAAGGTTTGACAAAACATACTTCAAATTTTATTACAGAGAGAAATGGTCTAAGATTGTTTCCGGACTTCAAAAGGTATCCGAAATTCGTCAAATGCGGGAATGCAAATTCATAATGGATCGCCTTATGATAGACTAAACAATCTCTCTACAAGCAGCTAAAGTTATCTGCAGGAAACACATGTCCGTCATCAAGTCTCCGGCTTCTGGTCTTAAGGAACGTGTCGTTGTGTCTACCGACGAGATTGAACAATCTACGTCTGAGAAAGGCGCAAGACAACTCGAAGACTCTCGTAAACGATCTGAAGACCTGTTCGACGAGGAAGACCCAATGCCCAAAATGGTCAAGGTCAACTCTCGCTCTACTGCAGCTACTGACAGCAAAGAAGAGGAAATGGTGTAAGAGTCTACAGCCAAGCAGGGAATGTCTTCTAAGAAAAAAGTCGAAAAAGGAATGGATGTGGATGACGAGTTTGACGATGAAGACTACAGCGGAGAAGATGCAAGTGATAGCGGTGATTCTGCCGGTGATAGTGACGATGACGACAAAGATTCTGATGATGATGATGATGATGAATAAAGGTTCATCACTTATCATGTTCGTATAATTGCAACAGTCAATTGATTGGTCGTATAAAACTCGTAAAAATTAATATGTTATCACCTACATATTTTCCTCACTATTGAAAAATCCGTAATTAAGAAAGCATGAAATGCCTTGTAGCCAGGGCTTCAGCCTTGTAGCCAGGGCTTTAGAATCTTGCTACCGTATCCACTGCGTGTCGTAGAAGGCAACTAAAGGGGCGCCCCGTAGCCGGGAGTAGAATCGTGCTACCGCAACCCCCAGCGTGTCGTAAAAGACGACAAAACGAGGCGGAGCGAAGGGGCTAGGAATTCCGTTCTCTGTAAAACCTTTCCTCGAAGACGGCAAGACGAGCGGGGGGAGGAGAGGCACACGCCTCTCCAAACCCTATTGTTAGGGTCGCTGAATGTGCGTGGCTGTAGTACGAGTGATGTAAGAGGAGGGAGATTGGTGAGATGTTTGTGAGGAGGAAGTTGGATGGGTTGGCGCTGAGTGAGACGAAGTTGAAAGGTAAGGGCGAATGTGAGTTTGGTGTTGTGAGTGGAAGAAAGTCTGGTGTGGAGGAAGGTAGGGCACGAGAAGGTGTGGTCTTGATATTGAGTGATCGGTTGGCTAGTAGCGCTACC
>SDVV010003766.1:0-20953 GCA_016164225.1 Gammarus roeselii | reverse complement strand
TTTTACATATAAATATATATATATATATTTATATATATATATATTATATATATATATTTGTCGAACACCCCATAATACTTTACACCTAACCAAATTAGCTCGTGGCTTCCTCCTCTCACACACTCTGCCAAATTCCGACACTAGCCAACCCAACTGCTCACAATCCTCGAACTGACTGCGACAAATGTCAAATTGTCTCATTCGCTTTCTTTCACTTACGTTCAGTAGCGAGCGAAAATTCGTTTATGATTTGGAACCAAGTGAAATCTTCAATGTCCATCTTCCGCTCTATATTTGAACCAATCTGAAATTTTATCAATATCACCCATTAAGAAGCTTGTCCACACATAGTATCGAAAGAAATTTTTATATGAAGTTAAATTCCACGCTTGTAAAGTCGACTTTGTTTTTCTGGTTACCGACTAACCATAAACAAATATTTGCTCGCTATTGTACATATCATAATTGTATATTTTCAATTGAGAATCAAATTTTCTTACGGATTTTTCAAAAAATATTAAATTCAAAGCTGGATAAAAGTCTGAAAATCCTCCACCTAACCATATGATATTGATATTACGTGTATGTTAAAAGATGATGTATAAATTTTCATCCTATTTACACTCGAACCAGAATAATGTTGTGTGGGATATTTTGACCTCAGCGATAACGCAGTCATTTCCGTACTTCGACTAAAAACGTTTCCACTCAAGTGACGCGGTGACACACTACCTGCGTCTGTTCATTTTCATTTGTTCCGGGATTAATAATGAGAAATCGTTATAAAACTACTCGCTAGAGCGACAACAAATTACACCTGGTTTTGTTACACGATTGCAGACTAGGTCTATCTAGCAACCAATTGTAACGCCCTCCCCCTAACAATTGACCCCCACTAAATAACAGCCCCCAAACGCCTCCCGAAATGCGAGTAGTTAGTCCAGCTTCAACATCACGGCGTCGAATCTATCGCAAATCTTCCCTAATTACTTGACGGATATCACCATCGGCGGTTTTTTGAGAAGTTTCAAGGACCACTGCAGCGGCACGGCCAGCTTAAATGGATTAGAGTAGGATTATTGATTACCATACATTGGAATAAGATCCAATTACATGTGCGTGTCAGCAGAATTCAAACCAAGCGCGAATTAACGCCGAAAATATACTTCAAAAAATATCGGCTCGACGTGAAATCGCGTTGGTCGGATAGCAAATCAGAATGACTGCAGATAGAGAAAACGGACTTTCCTTTTTCTACCTGAATTACATTTGAGCCGTTGTTTTCCCAGTTGAAGCCGATCCTCTTCGTGTTGCAAATACACACGCTTATTTCATATTCAATCAAGTCTCTAAATCCCTTTCCAACAGGAAAAAGATGCAGTGCTCAAACTGTTCATTTATGAATTCGTTCAGCCTTTATTCGGAGATTATATTTCTCTCGCTACTGTTCTTATATTCAAAATTACGTGATGTAATATTCCAGTTTAAATCATAGAACAACCTGTTAATAAATGAGGTATTTAAATATGGACGGCATGAAAAACTCCAGTTTACAAACCGAAGATCGTTTTTAGGGTATAGAAAAGTATCTGTATCCCGGAACCTAAATATAAGTGCCGTTATCAAGGACGTTTTCAATGATAGTCCCCAATAACATGCGGGCTTGTTGCATGATGTGCAGGTCACGAGAAAAATAATGTCAGATAACGGAAAACTGTATCGTTTGTCCCTGGACGCCTCAGTTTCGTTCAAGACTGATTGAAACGACGATTGCCCATAGGAGAGCCTATAGCTGTACGAAATGAGTCGTCGTCGGAGGCGACGCTCCTTCAATGAAAGCATTGCCTTAACAATTGCATGCAAAGCTCTGATCGGACCCCAAAATGCAGCGAACGTTCCTGCGCAGTCGTCTCTTTGTGGCACATGAAAGGTCAAGTGATCGAGTTGTTAATAAGGTTGAGTAATGAAAGATGACGGTCAGCACTTTTGAAGTAAATACGTATCATCCTTTTGCATACCTGGTAGAAAAGGTTTTTTATGGTCTGCTTATCTATTTTTTTCTAATTCACGAATTGGAAATGTTAAGACATTCATTCATGAATTAGGCCTCAATTGGAAGAATAATGGCAGAAGTGCAGCACCCCACAGCTGGATGTGCATTCATTCATATTCAAAATCAATTATGGACCGAACCATAAAGCACGTTCAGCAACGCATTGAAACTAGAAGGGGTGTCAACTTCCAATTCCTGACCCCTACACCCTGCCCCTGCAGAAACCACTAAGCTGGTCCAATAATTTATTCATGGATTCGGTAACTTTCGGTTTGGGACGCGTAACTGAGATTCGGTTCTCAGCATTACCAAACTTAGGAGCAAAACATCACTGGCTGACAAAAGGTTCTCAACATTAACAAACTTAGGAGCAAAACATCACTGGCTGGCAAGAGGTTCTCAACATTACCAAACTAAGGAGCAAAACATCACTGGCTTACAAGGGTTCTCTACATTACCAAACTTAGGAGCAAAACATCACTGGCTGACAAAGGTTCTCAACATTACCAAAAAAAGGAGCAAAACATCACTACCTGACAAAAGGTTCTCAACATTACCAAACTTAAGAGCAAAACATCACTACCTGACAAAAGGTTCTCAACATTACCAAACTTAAGAGCAAAACATCACTGCCTGACAAAAGGTTCTCAACATTACCAAACTTAGAAGCATAACATCACTGCCTGACAAAAGGTTCTCAACATTACCAAACTTGGAGCAAAACATCACTGCCAGACAAAAGGTTCTAAACATCAGCAAACTTAGGAGCAACACATCACTGCCTGACAAAAGGTTCTCAACATTACCAAACATAGGAGCAAAACATGACTGCCTGACAGAGGTTCTAACATTACCAAACTAAGGAGCAAAACATCACTGTCTGACTAGAAATTCTCAACGTTACCAAACTTAGGAGTAAGACATCACTGCCTGAAAAAAGGTTTTCGACATTACCAAACTTAGAAGCATAACATCACTGGCTGACAAAAGGTCCTCAACATTACCAAACTTAGGCGGAAAACATCACTGCCCGACATAAGGTTCTCAACATTACCAAACTTAGGAGCAAAACATCACTGCCTGACAAAAGTTTTTGTCTAATAACACTTAGTATAAGGAAGGACTTTAGCAAAAGCCCTCGCTCTTAGCCAATGTGAAAGCCTCAATTATCGAAATTAGTGTGACTGCAAGCGATCTCTGAATGTGATGTAAAATCAATCCTGAGAATGTGTGAGGCCGCTACGTCAAGCACGACTAACTCTGTCAATTGAACACAGCCGCACACAGCGATGCTCGAACAACACACGGTTTACATTTGACAGAGACCGGCTTAGTTAACACATCCATCACAACGTTTGAATATTGCATTACCATACAATATTGGATGGCGACTATCCCTAAAAAAACATGACCATAATTCGGTTACCAGACTCTTAAATGGGCGGTGTATCCATACGGGTGCAACTATGCCGTTGAGACCAGTGGGGTCGATCTGTTCGGCGACACAGGAGGAGAATAATTGTGAGAGAATTTAATTTTCTTTCCGCATCTGCCTTTAAGAGAAGCGACATCGAACAATCGAAGCAATTAACTTGAAATAGACACCCCGGAAATTGGCTGAAGCGGCGAGGGAAACGAGCACTGACGAGGAAAGCAAGCATACGCAAAAGAAACGAACAACAATGAGCAGCAATGAGCAACAATGAGCAGCGATGAGCAGCAATGGACGACAGCAGCAGCAGCAGCAGCAGCAGCAGCAGCAGCAGTAGCAGCAGCAGCAGCAACAGCATCAAGAGAACGCCCAGCAGTAGCTGCGGCAGCAGCAGCAAGGGAGCCGAGCATGGCGAGAGAGACGACAATCGGTAAAGGAGACGAAAATCGGTACGAGAGACGACCATCGTTAACGGAGACGACCATCGTTAACCGAGACGACCATCGGTAACGAAGACGACCATCGGTAACGAAGACGACCATCGTTAACGGAGACGACCATCGTTTTTACGGAGACGACCATCGTTTTTACGGAGACGACCATCGGTATGTGAGACGACCATCGGTATGTGAGACGACCATCGGTATGTGAGACGACCATCGGTATGTGAGACGACCATCGGTATGTGAGACGACCATCGGTATGTGAGACGACCATCGGTAAGGTAGTCTAAAGCAGAGGCCAGTCAGGCGTACATAGACTCGCGTTCTGAGAGACGAGGAGCAAGACGAGCAGAGCGTGGGATTAGATTTAACTTACACCGGCGAGGATGACTAGCAACGGCGGGAAAGACAGGCAACTGCTAGGAAGACTATCTTTTACATTTGTCCGTTTGTCCCGAAGCATCCAACACACGCAGCACATCGCACACCATGCATCGATAGGGTGAAAGCCACTATATGGAAGAACCCTTCTAAATTTCACACGGAGGAAAACAAATTGTTCGTTCCACTCATTTTCATTTTCTTATCATTTAAATAGCTCTCACTCGCGAGTTCGTGTTCATTTCGATTCGCGTGCGAGGAGTATCTCATCCATACATCCGAAAATATCAATTATCAACATCGCCTTTCATGCCGGATAGCTGCGACTAATCAAATTACAAAGCAGCGAAAGATATGAACATTAAACATTGAATTGATGCTTGTTAGTTGAGAAGTTTGGTTGTCCATGTTAAACTTATGGTATTAAACCTTATAACAGTCTTTTACAGAACAGGCAAGCCTTTGTTCAGTTAACAACTTTTCTTGGACGATTGCGCACAAAGGCATCATTAGTGCTTCCATATCTTAGCCTATTTGATATCAATTCGTCCATTCACCCGTCCATCCCTCCATTGGCATCACTAACTCTACGTCAACTCTCCTCTGCATCAGGTGATTATAACTTCATCAACTATAATCAATTTCCAAGGGGAAAAAACGTCCCTCTCCAAACGTACTGACGTCACACGTTTCCGTTCTTCATCTTTATCGCCCATGTGATAAATAGACAATTACATTCCGCGCTCTTCAATAATAATGTTTGTCCCTCCATTACTTATCATCCGCATAAATAATGTCAAGTAAACTTTCCGCCAATGACTGAACAAACTTTATTTGTTACCCTTTTCAATCAATTTCTTAGTTCCAGTTTCTGATTCTCGCCAACTTCGTGCCCGCCGCTCATCCCTAAACACAAAAGAATGTTACCCTCTTCGAAGAAATTTCCTCGCTTTAGTTTCTGATTCCCACCACCCTCTTGCCCGCCGCTCATCCCTAAGCCCATCAGAATGTTACCCTTTTCCAAGCAATTTTCTCGCTTCAGTTTCTGATTCATGCCAACCTCTTGCAGGCCGCTTATCCCTAAACCCAACAGAAGACCGTTTAGTCTCCTATGCTTATTCGAAGCTATTTCCCAGCTTCCTGGCCTAGTTAGAAGCCGAATAATGTCACCAATCAATTTATTGCCATCAATAAACCCAGTTGATTAAACGGTATTGGAATTTAACGGGCCCGGGATCGAACTGGACACGTTGACGTCATTTGTGGCCGATGGTTGGGTTAAGCTGGATAATAGCCTATTTCAAAACATTTCAACAAGTTGGGTCGACACATATTTGGGTTGAGATTGACGTGCTATTGTTGAATTTTTTCAATAATTTTAATGTTGTTCGTCTACAGAACACCTGTCAACTCTCATGACGATGAAGATTAGTTGATAAGTGAAGTAACGAACGGAAGATGTGAAAATGGTGTTCATTGGAAAAAAATATATACGTAGGAATAATTCTTTCTTTTTGTATATTTTATTGCACTGCAAATTTGTCGCAAAACAAGATATAGCTACCAAATTCTCCAAATCTTGAACTTTGTTTCACTACTATACGTGTTAAACAATACATGAAAAAAATCGAGGTGAGGTGCAGTGAACGACAGCGAATTAAAAAACTAGCCAGCAACAAAGGTATTATTACTGGCTACCTTTCGATAAATTACCATCAGTCTATGAACAATTTGCCCTAACCAATCTTCCCAGTCTCCTTTCGTCCCTTTTTCAACTCTTACATTGACCCTCCTATTCGCGGTCTCGAGTGATCATCGCTAGTTCACTACATACATCTCCTTTCCCCTCTCTATCTCAACACTGTGCAGTCCATCTCTTTTGTAACGTCTATCCTACTCCCTCGATCTCGTGCCACCTCCTCACTCCTAATATCGCCCCCATTCTCTATTCCTTTCCCAAAGTTTGTGATTTGATGCCGTACAAATTCTGCAATTCTCGAGAAGCCATCTCAAGACCTCGCTCCCGGAGGACTCCATCCCAAGAATATGATCTAAAATAACTCGTATTTCAAGTTGATGCTACGACTTCGGTTCCTCCTTCAGAACGACCCGCTAAGCCTCTGCGTGGTCTATTATTCACAATGGCCTACTTTGTCGTAAGGCCACTCACCAGGATAACAAACTTCCTCATTAGTCTGTGCTCCAGGATGACGTGCTCCATGTTGAAATCGTGCCTGAAAAAATCTTGTCCATCCTAAGTTATTGCTCTAAGATGACGCGCTCCATCTAAAGTCCGTGCTCAGGATGATCCGTTAAACCATTGTTCCATTATCAATAATGGCCCACTACATCTTGAGACCATGCTCCAGGATAACCCGATCTGACATAAGACCATACTCCAGGATGGCTTGCTCTATCCCAAGTTTATAGTCAGAGAAGACCGCTTCATCCCAGGTCCGTGCTCCGGGTTGACATGCTACAATGCAACCTTCTGCCGAGAGGCACAAAGCGGGGGCCTATTGGGCAACTTGTTTGCTCTAACTTGCTCTCCTGACTTCAGAAGTTCCTCGATTTCCTAGTCAGTTCTGTCGCGTTGCAAGGCTGCTGCTGCTGGGCCGGGGGACTCTGTTCCTAGTCAGTGCCGTCACTGCCAGGCAGTTGCGACATTCATTAGCCGAAGGGCGTCTGTTCCCCGTCAGTGCTGACACTGCCAGGCCACAGGGACAGGTGATGGGTCAAAGAGCTTCTGTTCCCTACCAGTGCTGTCACTGCCAGGCCGTTGTGATTGTCGATTGTCTGAGGGGCGGCGTCTGCCCCCTGTTAGTGTTGTCTCAGCCTAGTCGAGCGAAAGCGGTTGGTGCTCTAAGCAAGAATATAAGAGTGGACACATATTGCTTTAGTGCACTGCTTCCCTAATGAAGAGTAACGCAGAGGCGGCAGCGCTGCTAAATTTTGTCGAGATCAAAGCTTACCATTCATTTTTTTTATCGAGGATGTAATGGCGCAACACGCATTTGTATATCACTCACGAGTCGCGGGTTTGATTCCCGGCGATGATCAACTGACATCAGTTAGTTCTGTCCATCACAGCTGTTTGGAAATTAGTCTTCAGCCCTTACACACTCCGTTATAATGCGAGATCATTCTTTTTAGCAACAGCGACCATGTAAGATGGAACGCGTCATGCTGAACAGAGTGGTTACAATTCCTGATAGGGAGGATGATGGCTTATGTCCCGTCGATGAAATATTGATAATGCGACATGTTGTTAGGTTTTACGTTTGTGACGTTGTATTGAAAGAATAAATGTCATCAAGTTCTCAGGATTGTTGCGAACAATTTCTATAGCAGCTTTGACTGGACAAGTGGTTTCTCAAGAAAAAATGTATAGAAGAATAATTTTATTTAGTTAGGCAAACAACCATAACCGTAGTAAAAGGGTTCGCGTAGCATCTATCGCCAGAAGCCAATTGTTCTCCAGAGTTGAAGAGCTGGCCTTAGACCGTTTAATGGATCCGGTTGAATGATTATACACTCAAGGGCGTGTAACTGCAACAAACGTCCAACTTCAGCTTCACATGGAAGTTATTGTGAGGAGAAACCGACACGCTACTCATTCGGCCGCAGAGCTGGTAACTAGAGTATGTGAAAATATTATTTATAGAATGTTTTCAAATGAGTTTAAGTTCAAGTGTTCGCATCTTTGAGCCGTTCAGGCAAACACTGCCGCGTCTATAAACCACACAATCATCAACAAATAACAAGCATTCGAGATTATGAACAGGATTGTTCAGAGGAATGGTCATTTCATATAGTGCATGTTTTAGGACGTGAAAAAATAAATGAATAGGCCCAAACACATCGCATTACTATAGGCTCATACCTGTGACCACTTGCATCAATATAACCTCAACATGACTGGTTGTCTGTGTTCCTTTGTGGTAGGATACACACAGACTTCAGCCTGTTACTTTTACACCCTTGACTCAGGATGCAAGGACTGTTCCATTATCTGTTGACCCTTGCACAAGGATACTCAGACCATGGTCTGTATCTGTGGTCCCTTGCATCAATGGACGTACAAATGGTCTTTGTCTGATGTCCCCTGCGCCAGGATATAAATTGTATAGGACGTTTCCCCGAGGATCCTTGCACCAGGATCGACTATAGGATGTTCATGAACTGGTTACTCCATCTCATGCCTAGGAATTGACACACGTCCGTTATATTCTAGCTCAAGGCACACTATACTACCCATCAAAGTATACTCTGTTCGACGAGGCAATTGTTCAATGGACGAGGAAATATTTGTGCCGGAAACAATCCCCCCTATGCAAAGACATCTCATAAATGGTATTTTGCTCCTGATGAGGCCTGTTATCGCTGATAAGCTGAAACTGTCGCTGCATCAATGGGAATGAACAAAAAATATCTCTTCCAATTAAATAAATAATAACACTCATTCTAGTTCCAGTCGCACGGTCAAGATAAGAAAGGATTAAATAGTTCATTTTAATGAAGGTATTAACACGGCATAAGGTGGGTTGGATTGTCAACCGTTTGTTGACAATTGTTTTGCAGTCAAAGATTAAAATGTTCGTTTTTGACTGTGTTCGAGCAAGATGGAAGTTCGAAGGTAAGCGTTATTTATCCTTTACGAACTAAATTTCTCTAGTCTGCCCATGAGCCAACATTTGGGGGCAAAACTTATATGACGTCATCTTCCATTTCTTGACTTCTTTTATTAAGCATTCTAATTCATTAAATTCTCTTTTAAGAAATCCGGCGATTTTGTTTTAAAGCTTCAACGTTGCAAAAGTTGCTCAGTTGTGAACTTGTTTGGCTAACGAAGAAATTCCCAGGGTTGCCGTATTTGCTGGAAAAACTTGTTGCGAGAACTGTTCTTTTGGGCATAATTGTGTGGTCAAGCAAAGCAGATCAATGAAAAATCGCTGGAGTCTGTTGAAAACGGAAAAAAAAACATTTCATATATATGCAATAAACACTGCACTTTCAGATACGGTATCAATGGTAAAGGACTCGACAAAGTATTAATTGAATAACGAAACATGTCGGCAAATCAGAAAATACGGAAAAATGCAATACTGAAGGCGCGATCGAATAGCCGCGATCAATACTGTACACTTGACTGCCACCATCGATCACACGACTCATTAATTATTAGCATTGCATTATTCATCTCCTGGTAATTATATTGTCGGAAATTAATCAAATCCCGCTATGCTACGCTACGCTGCGCCAAGCTACATTCCACGGAAACCTTCATTTCAACATGCAAGGATCCTTTATCCGAAATAGAATCCCACATTGTCGTTTTATAGAACTCCTACAAAATATTCTTGAGATATCCAATTATTTTAGCTAACATTTGTAGACAAATTTATCCTGCGAACGATGACTGACAATATCGAGAGAATGTGGTGCTTTCAATGGCAAATTTGATCTAATGCTGGTTTATCCGTTGGATAAGACGGGCTCGGGTTGATGCAATGACGCTTCAAGGATATCCTGTCGAGGTGCTTGGCAACACATTGGGAAGGAAGTAAGGACAAATAGTCATACTGAATCTCCGTTATTGTGAGAGAGTATCTCTCGAGAGAGGCAAGGGAGGAGCAGCCTACTGTAGTTCTGTAGTGATCGGAGAAAGTCTCGCGAGACATCACGAAGCTGAGACAAGCGAGAGACGAAGGCTAAATCAGCAGTGATGGGAGGAAACACATTCGAGCAACCATCTGATAACAATCGATTTTCTGAATCGTCAAGTTTATTTCCCGAATATATCGATACAACATCAGTAATCGATACTCCAATGTTGAAAGTCAATCTCCATGGCAACAATAAAATAAAACGCAGAACTCGTGTTTCCTTCTGTATCCGAATGTGTCATAGCACGGCTCATGTGGAAGACACGTAACTGATCCACATTAAAAATAGTTTGTGGTCCGCAGCCCGATCTCTCTCTCCTGCAACATGAGACTGCAGGATCGTTTACCAGCCGGAGCACCGCCGACGTAAATTGGTGTCCCACGCTGCTATAGTTCCTGTTGTATGCTCTCAGCAGTGTTGTGTACTTTGAATGATGAAGGAGTCGGGTCGGAAAGTAAGGGGCGTCGTTCCGCCTTCTAGTTGAGATGAGTGCATTGAATAGTTCTCATCCAATCGTTACTAATAAAGGCTCTTGACATAAGGCCAGCGCTCGGAAGACGGCCGGCATGCTCGCAATGCATCTCATAGTATCCGCTACAGCGCATTTGACGTTACCTTGGCATGAGACCGATATTACGACGACAAATGGCAACTAACTACATCAGTGGTTCCTTCAGATTGATCTGACCGACGATGAGGCTGTGCGTTGAGGTCACATCTTCAGTGATAAATGATTTCTGAATCATAAAACTCCGCACACAACGTACGAAGTCCCGAAAACCTCGAGCCTTTGATCGATGAGTCACGACTCATCGGGATTTGTGCCAATGGACATGCAGGAAAGAGCGTGTTCATTGGCTGAAATCCACAGGCGGCGTGACTCATCGATCAAAAGACTAGAGGCTTTCGGGACTTTGAACGTCATGTGCGGAGGCTTTTACAAGTAATTATTGGCCTCGCGCAATGTGTTATCCGAGCACCGACTGAATATTGCACGTCTGTATTGACGGTGTTAAACAGGAACAATTCTATTTATTTTATAGCTGGATACCAACTGGTGTACACGAACATTGTTTTCTCTCGGTGCTGCAATTAAAACCTTTTAGTTGCGTGTACTGCGAAACCCGGAGTGAGGGTTTCGAAATTCGACAATTGGTGGTTTTGAGGCCGAAAATAAATTGTCTAGTGTTTACATATTTTTATAGTCACATTCACTGCAAAAAGGATCTCGCCAAAATGCAAACTGCATGATGCGAGGTACAGGAATTGGAGCTGTCATACGATAATACAGCCATACTTTCATTGTAGAAAGAATCATTTAAGTGACGTACACGATTTTTTTTTAACCGACCACATATGCAGAAATACTTGACAAGGGTGGGATTAATGTAGTTCCCATCCTAGAACGCATGGAATTTTTCTTCAATATCATATAATTTTTGAAAAGTCGGTGACGAAATAACAGATGTTATACCGTCACCGACGGATCAAATGTTTGACTAGAGAGGAGAAATATCTGAGCTGAACCCGCAAGACACCAGTTGTTATCCTACATCACGATTAGCTCTAACGGTATTTACAGTCATTCATTAATGACGATCAACACATCTAGGCTTGGGTAGTCGTACAGTTTTGAATCAAAATTACTAGAAAGGACTTCAGCCCATTCCAGGCCTTCTACTGCTACTACTGATTCTACACAACATTCTTTACCGATCGCAATCTCGCGGGTTTGAAACAACTTATCAACTGTGGTTGTTGGCTCCGAATCCGTGAATGCGTGCAAAAACGCGCTCGACAAGCACTGGGCTTTGTGACTCGTTCAACCTGAGAACGACACGATTTACCAGGAGCTGTCGAGATTATCATTATAGGGATATAGGGAAGGAGCATGACACGGCTCCCTTCACAATTCAAGCCATTACTACTAATGGCCATTACTAACAATAATAACATAGTCGCTGGTAGTAGTAGTAGTTGTTAATTATTTCTCATACTTTCATTATCAGAAACAACGTAATGGTTGCTATTGCTGACCAACTCATGCAAGTACAGATAGACTAATAATACTGCATTGAAAGTACGGACAAACTGATAATATATTGATAACGATCATTCCTACAGGAATTCAACGGGTGAGATGTGTTACGGCGACACGCATCCACCCCTAAACCCACGCCAGGGCTACCGGTACTGGGTGTGAGCCCGTAACGGTACTCGCTATCACCCATCTCGCTTGCCTACGATTCAGCCTGCTGTCCTAACAGACAAGCAGATGCTGGGACTATGGTATCCTGAAAATCGATCCCGCCTTAGAGGAGGGCTTGCTCAACTCGATGCGGCGGTGAAGACTTGGAGGGATACCACATATTTTTACTTTTCATTTTTATTATTCTTATGTGGTACGGTGCCAGCATTCACCACCACACCCCATGATACACGAAAATTGAACCCGCACCAAGAAGAAAGCTCCTGCTCAACTCTGTGATACAGCCTAGATTCGACAGGTATCTTCGTTCGGGGGAATTTTGCCTACACGATGGCATTTTCCTATTTACTTTTTTACCCTCCCTGTGTGAAGGTCCCTGTGGGAGAAGAAAGAAAGGAGAAAAATGATGAGAGATAGCCAAAATTGCGAACTTGTGTTTGTGAAGTCTGTCGGCAACTCACCCCCACACCCAATGATATTCGAAAATCGAACCCGCACCAGGAGAAGAGCTTTGCTCGACTTTACGGTACGACGTAGATTCGACAGATACCATCTATTGTTGAGGTGATGAGTATTTTCTTATGGAGAGATCTTGGCGACACGATGGTATTTTTCTTTTCACTTTCCTACCATCCCTGCGGGAGAGAAAAGAGAATAGAAAAATGGGGAACGATAGATAACAATTACGAATCAGTGCGGGTGAAGTCTGTGACGACTCAGCGGCGCTTACCGATGAGCCGCAACGGCGACTTACCCCCACCCACCCTGATATATGAAAGTAGAGTCCGCACCATGAGGAGAGCTTTTGCTGAACTTTACGGTGCGGCGTAGATTCGATCATATCATCCATTGTTGAGACAGTGAGTATCTTCCCATTGAAAGACCCTGTCGATACGATGGTACTGTCTCCTTTCTTCTCTTATTTACTCTGTCAGGAGGGAAAATAAAAAGAAGTTGATTGATATTGAATACATTAGACAGCATGTAACAGTCTCTTGGAGATGCGCTTCTAGCATCTCGTCATGGCATCTCACATTGAAATATTTTGGCGATGCCCCTCTGGCATCTCATCTTAAAATATCTAGGAGATGCCCTCTGGCATCTCACTTCGAAATGTCCTGGAGATGCACTTATGGCATATCCGTTTGAAATATCTAGGAGATATCATCTGACATCTCACCCATCACCTTGAAATATCAAGGAGATGCCCCTCTGGCAACTCACCTTGAAATCTATTCCCTGAAAAACAGTGGATGACTAACCGTCTTCTCTTCTCTCCTGTAGCACCGGTCGATTCGGGCGAGACCTAGTGCAGCAGGGAGCCGAAGGGACAAACTGCTAACCTCTTTTTCACAGATAAAAATATCCTGGAGATGCCCTTCTGGCATCTCATCTTGAAATATTTTCAAGATGCCCCTCCGGCATCTCACCTTAAAATATCTTGGAGATGCCCCTCCGGGATCTCCACTTGGAATCTATTCTCTGTACAATATGGGTGACTAACGGTCTTCTCTCCTGTAGTACAGATCGGGCTAGACCTACTTCAGCAGGGAGCAGAGAGACAACTGCTAACCTCTTTCCCACAGAGTAAATATCCTGGAGATGCCCCTCTGGCATCGCACTTTGAACTTTCTTGGAGATACCCTCTCATCTCATTTGCTTTCCCTTCGACTATCGTCTAAAAATTCAAAATGTAAATTCTGTTATCTTGCTTTTTTATAACTAAACTCTGCGATAACTTTTCGTCAAATTTGAAAATGTCATTTGTATAAACTCAGGAGTTGCCACGAACAACTTTCATTTTTAAGGAGATTTCCTTCTGACATCTCACGTGAAATTTTAAATGCTCCTGTAGGACCAATCACATGTGTTCAGAGACTTACTCTACTGAACACTAGGGAGAACCACTCTCGGTAAACTGGGTGTGGAGTTATCATACACTTGCGCTTATCAAATTTCACGACATTTTTGAAAATTCCAACCTTGATTCGATATCAGCCAAGGGCAGGTCTATCCCTAGTAGAGGTCATTCAGACGACTCAACTTGAAGTGCGACAGCCTGCAATAAACCTCTTGCTAACAGAAGACTCAATCTTCTGAGCACATGGGGGGGAACCACTACCCAGGCAACTGGGTGTGTTGATCTCTTTAATGTGCACATATGTCGAAATGTAATTTTCAATACCTGGTTGGAGTCCGTCTGACCCAACTTCTGGGACAAGCCGACAGGTATGCGCTCGAGGAAAAGCAAGACTCCGCTGAGTGAATGGGCGTGGCCGTCTCAGCTCGACCGTCTGAGATGCGACCGCATGAAACCATAATTCTTCACTTCCAATCTTGTTCGCCCAGTTCCTGAATTGTCGCCCTGACACTCGACCTCTCTTTTCCGGGGCTGAAATGCCTAAGGTAGTAGTAGGGTAGTAACTAGTATGGTGGTGATGGTAGTTGTGGTTTCTCTCCTTTTCATCCATACAACTTCCTTTTTCTGTATGTGTGTGTGTGTGAATTTCTAAAGCCTCATTGACAATCCCCCACTGTTTTTTTCACTTCTTTCAGAGGAAACACTCGACATGAGCACACACCTAGAATATATTTCACACACAACACGACGTGAGAATTCATGCTAGTTTTGTATCATAAATCAATTCCAATCTCCAACTTCTGTTACGCGGCTTACTAAGGATTTCATATCAGAAGTCGTCCCGCTGTCTTGTCCTACCAAAGTATAAATTAGGTTAACAGTCAACTCTATACCTGAAGAACCTGAATCCTGAAAAAAAATATCTCCTCTAAATAAGGTTGACAATCCCGAAGTTATAGAGATATCTAGTAAAAAAAACGGCGGTGCATGCGTTTCGACCGGTATCGCTTACTACGTCAATAATGCCAGCGTACCGGTAGCAATTAGACTATTTGCATACATCGATGCATTCGGCGTCACTACCCAAAAGAATGCATTGGATGCCACAGACTGCAGCAATTCATACTGATGTTTGCATAGTACCTCATGACTATTGAACTCTGTTCCCCAACACTGAACTCAATTTGACCCCAATTTCCAATTCATGTATCAAGTCGAGAAGGCTTCAGTGATTCCATCAAACATTCACCTGGAAGTTGATTGAGTTGGTACAGAACATAACAAGTTACAGAGAAATGGTCTCCAACCCATAGTCCCGCTGTCCGTGTGCCACACTCAACGAAATGCTGCGTAATTTTTAGGATCAAGATTCACTTGAATCCCTGTCTGGACAAATAAGCCGCGTGACGTCACGTCGTACTGGGATGGTGCTCCATCATCGGGATTGTTTGGAGAGGAATTTTGAGCAGAACGATAGGGAGTGGAAAGCTCATCGGGAGTCCCAGGGATTCAGCGCATCGGGAGGTGATCATGCTAAGCTGCCTTTCTGGATGCGTTGGAGGTCTGGATCACTGGGCCTGGAATGGCCTGATATTCGATCAGTGGCCGACAGATGGAGCTGTAGTAGGTGACAGTGGGGCTTCGGATGAAATATTGGGGAGGTCTTCAGTTTGAAGGACATTGAGGAGTAGGAATGTGGCATGAAAAGAGATATGATGCAAATAGCATAATAGACTTCTTCAATTTTGGGTCAGGCAGGAACAAATGTAGGTTTCGAATAGTGGAAACTTCGTAAGGCAATTTCTGGCAAGTTTATATCGGGTGTAGTAGGTAAGTAGCTATAAGTGGTCGGGAGATAAAACTAAGAGAAAATATAGAAAAACACCAACAAGCATAATTTAAATTGACAGAACAGCATTCTGGAAATCACTGTTGGCAGATTACATCTTGAGAAATAATACCACAAGCAATGATAATATTGCTCGCTATTAAAATACTAGCAATGTTTATGACAAGCCAGGATAAACTGAAAGCAAAAACAACAGGATTGAAAATGCAAGAAATGCATGAATGGCAATAACATTGTCTTTATTGTGTACAATCTTGAAAGGTTAGGGCTATAATAGTTCAGTGTAGAATTATTGTTAGATTCGAAAGACTTAATTTGCACATAACTCAACAAATTGTCGATCCCTTCACTTAATGACGAAAGGTTTCAATTTCCTCCCCTGAACCACAGCGTCAACAGAAAACAATCATTGTTAAGTCTCATTACTCCTCTCCGAGGAAGTTTATTCTTCAAACGCCCCTCCCCTCCTCCCTGCTCATAGTAAATTCCACCCCAGTATCCCGTCGGCCCTCATTACAACTGCCCGTCATCAATTCCCGGCAGTTCGTTCCCGAATTGACAGTCCTTTTAATTCATGCGCCGAAAAGATCAAACTAATTGGAATATTCTTCGAAGAAGAAGACCCCTTCCTGGTGGCAGGGATGCAGGCGGGGGTAGGGGGAGGAGGGTTGAAGAGGAGGATACACGGCTTGGAATAAAAGATAGGAGGGACGGGAGAAGTGGAAGTAGTGCGTCGGCGGAAGGAAAGAGATGAGAAAGAAAATCCATAGCTACGAGGCGGTCAAATAAAAAGTAGCTTCATGTGACATGGAAAAGATGAGTTTTAGTGGCTCCAATCATATGACCTTGAAGACACCATACGCATTTAAACGCTGTCAACAGCTGGGCACAGGGTTCGGACCTGTTGAGCCGCTGATTACGCAATGTTGATGCACTATTCATACATCATTTTTATTCATATCGCTTGGAAATGTGTGAGGACGCTGTACCTATGGTATACTAAACCAAACCCAGTTAGTGTGCTCCAACACTAATAGGTGATAATACACGCTAACACTAATTGGTTCATTAAACGCTAACATTAATTGGTGTTATTACACGCTAACACTAATTGGTGATAATACACGCTAACACTAATTGGTGATAATACACGCTAACACTAATTGGTGATAATACATGCTAACATTAATTGGTGATAGTACATGTTAACACTAATTGGTGATAATACACGCTAACACTAATTGGGGATAATACACGCTAACACTAATTGGGGATAATACACGCTAACACTAATCGGGGATAATACACGCTAACACTAATTGGTGATAACACATGCTAACACTAATTAGCGATAATACACGCTAACACTAATTGGTGATAATACACGCTAACACTAATTGGTGATAATACATGCTAACACTAATTGGTGATAATACACGCTAACACTAATTGGTGATAATACACGCTAACACTAATTGGTGATAATACACGCTAACACTAATTGGTGATAATACACGCTATCACTAATTGATGTTAGTACACGCTGACACAAATTTGTATTAGTATACACGCCCACTTATTTTCATTTAACCAATCTAGATCCCCCAAGAGTGATGGTTATTGCTACCTCACCATTGACAACAGACTTGACAATTTCTAATGAACTGTGAGGAAGACGTCGTATACTAAAATTGTTTATCGGTGAACAGCAAATATACTGGCCATATGCTGTAATAGGCTTGCTACGTAGTTATTACTATAAGTTTTAGCTCGCTCAACATTTTGCAGCTTCTAAGTTCAAAAGACGTAATATTCTAGATCATGATAGCAAGAAGTCATGTATGGCAGGTGTCCCATCATCATGGACGAATAACAAACAAGCGAAATGTTAACTTCCCATCTTCGGTTCTCTGAACTCTGAAATTTATGAGTTATTCATGCCAGTGCAAAATGTAAAAAAAATGTAACACTCAGAACATCGAAATACTCGAGCGCCACCGGTTGTTTTTCGAAGTGTTCGCCTCGTGCACAACACTTCAGTAATTAGCTGCATACGAAAGACGTGAAAAATGGTAAGTGTCAAATAAATACCGAAAAAAATTATGAAACTTATAGCTATCAAGCATCGAAGATTATCGTTTATTAGAAAGATGAAATTCTCAACGGTCCATGCACAATTAGGGAAAAAACGTACGTTTACGTGGAACCCCCGTAAACCGTGTTGCATTGTTCTTTAACATATTGCTTTACGGGAGCGTCAGTGTTCAGCGATCTACTGTTCAATTCATGATGTCCGTTCTTATATGTACATTCATAAATATAAATCGTGAGCATTTTCCGATTCTTCCTACGTCTTTTCCTTCAAAAATGTACTCTAGTATGTATCACAATACATTCCGGGAAATGCTCCTGAAGAAGCCTCCCAGAAATTTCAACAGCGATGCGATGTTCACAAAAAGAGATTTCAGTCATCGTCCTGATAACAGGTGCCCTTTGGAACACAGAACAAAGTATACAGACAGGTGGACCAGGCTACTCAAGCTGCCGAACGGCGCACGAATTTGAGGTGTAATTCAAATGAAAGGACTTACAGTGGTTCTCTGGACAAGGCAGGATAAAAAAATGAAAATGCAAGCACGATTGAAGAGTTGTTGGTCGAGGATTATACGAATGACATGCCCAGTTGAGATTTTTAGCAGGGGTCTGACGGCCGTCACCACCTCCATTGTAATCGCGGGCACACGCTCTGCGTAGACAGCGGCATAATTTGTGAGATTATTGCACTTGAAAAGGGAGAGCTCAAATGAATCTACTCGGTCAGACTGACTTGAAAATTTACGAAATTAAAAGCATAATAAGCGTACAAATGCATTCCTTCTCAATTATAATACAGGTCGGGCAAAGGACGTGACGAAGATAGCAGAAACAAGGAAGAGATATAAAGCTTTGCTAAATAAGCAAACAATCACGTGCGAACATCCATGTCACTGCATCGTGCCATTTCTGAAACAATGTAGATACACAATAATTTCCCAACATTTTTTCTGCTAAGATCAGCAAATACCATTCTTAGATTATTGGGATAGTGTAATCGACGTGAAGTACTACGATATTAAGAAGATCCATAGCAAGACACGCATAAACACGTATGGACTTGATACTCTCTAAAACAAAGTTCAGTAAATCGAAGGAGCCGACTAAGTCATCCATTGTGTCTAATTTGAGGAGTTACATCGTTGCCATAACTTTGATTTTCTATCCCACGGATCTTTTTTACGGGGCAGCGCCCTTGGTCTTTATCTAGCATGTGATTACAGCCTACAATGGCTAGGTTTCCGTTTTTAGTCCTGCATGGTTCCGCGAGTTTCGTTGGATCTGCCGAGGGCTGAATTAGTACTTCCATGCTCTCTTGTATTGGTTCTCCGTCTATCGTTGGCTCTCTTGTATTGAATCTCTTGTCCCTACACCCATACCATGATTTTGTCGTAACATCACCCTGTCCCGAAATTACCTTCGCCTACACCGGACGTGAACTCAGACGCAGGAATGATGTAGACAGAGAACAAATAAAATCCAACGATAGACTGAGAACCAGTACAAGAGAGCATGGAAGTACCAATACAGCCCTCGGCAGATCCAACGAAACTCGCGAACCCAGGACTAAAAAAGGAAACCAAGCTATAAGGGTTAATTGGCGTCACCTGGAGCGTTATGAGTATGCGTCTAAGCGTAGCGTATGGGCCAAGGTGTATGTGACGCGTATGTGCAGTGCTTGTTTACCGCATTAAGGAGTGTTCGCTGTTGTTGTAGCATTTTCAATGCGTGGCACGGTGTTTCAAATGCAATTTTAAATTGCTAGACCAATGAATGATAGATTTTAATCATACATTTTATAGGATAATTTTTGTCAGGAAACATTTGTAGTACATTTTGTTGCAAAGACATTTTATTAGGAAATAGATCTAGCATTTACACAGTAATCAACATGCTGCACGAAAATTTAAAATGCCGCGTCGAGGGCGGTACTCGGTTTCGGTAACTCGGGGCGATACCTCGGTGGCGGTATACATTCATCAGGGGATTGTCAATGCCTTCAGGTCTCATCTTGATTGGGTCGGCATCAGAAAATTCTGAGAACTCATATCGCGATTTAATGAAAAGTTTCAGTTTTTTGTTTGTGGACTACGACTGGTCAAGGTAAAGATACATCTCTTTGTTCAGACTCTGCATTCCTGTGATCGTGAGATAATACCTCAATTTACGGAAGCATCCATCACTCGACATCTGTTTTCAGTGAGACGTTCGATATTCACTTCACATCGGCTTTCTATTTGAATTCGATGTTTTTTCTATGGTGAAAGCATCTTCCCATAGATTATACCTCCCACAAATTTATCATTCAATATATTATCAGTTACAAAGTATAAGGAAAAACATCGCGGGGTGAATTTCTATGACAGGAATTTGTCAGGTGTGATTACTTCTATGTGTTTTAACTCGTTATCGGTATTTCAATGGTTAGATTTGACATTATGTCTACGTCTCGTGTGTTTGTATTATATACTTATGTACGGCTCAAGGATTTCGTATATTTTGTGTATACATTTTATACATATGTTGTTGTATAATTTTCTACAGGACTTGATAGAGTCACGCGACGGTTGGTTGTTGACTGGATTTTCAATGTGTTTTATGTTTTATATAGTCATCTCCACATTACATTTTCTGTTTCTAGGAATATTAGCGTGTGTTTATTATAAAGGTCGCATGGTCGCATGAGCGTGCACTTGACCGTTAGCTGACGACATGGCTAGTAATTGAAATATACCATTGATCTAAGTCTTGTAGGATTTTTATTTAATTCCTTACGCCCTGATACGATGATCGATTGGTTAGTTGCAGTAGCATTCAATGTTTATGTATCTTTTATGTCCTGTTACGATTATTCCTTTGCTAGTTGTAGTATCATTTAGTGCTCTACCGGGGAGGCTTGCTGCGTGGATTTGGAAAGGTTTTCGTGTTCGTGTATGTTTATATCTAAATTTTATTTTATTGTGT
>SDVV010003765.1:0-20953 GCA_016164225.1 Gammarus roeselii | reverse complement strand
GCACCTGTTCCCTACTTTCATCACCTCTGCCGCCCCCTGCACCTGTTCCCTACTTTTATCACCTCTGCCGCCCCCTGCACCTGTTCCCTACTTTCATCACCTCTGCCGCCCCCTGCATCTGTTCCCTACTTTCATCACCTCTGCCGCCCCCTGCACCTGTTCCCTTCTTTCATCACCTCTGCCGCCCCCTGCACCTGTTCCCTACTTTCATCACCTCTGCCGCCCCCTGCACCTGTTCCCTACTTTCATCACCTCTGCCGCCCCCTGCACCTGTTCCCTACTTTCATCACCTCTGCCGCCCCCTGCACCTCTTCCTTACTAATGCTTGGCACAATTCGTGCCCCAAAAACCGGCATTCGTGTCCATCTCCCACAGCAACAATCTCAGCGTCTCTGACATTCTCAACATTCAACAAGGCCTCAGAATACTCAGGCCCCCTTGTCCGTACATTACCACTTTAAAACCAGAACAGTAGTAGTATGGAGACCAAGTTCCAGATGGGGGCGTGCGGTCCCGTATAGGTATTGTAAAAGAAGGGGAGCGAGAACCCAGGTACATGAACAGTAGTAGTATGGAGACCAAGTTCCTGATGGGGCGTACGGTCCCGTGTAGGTATTGTAAAAGAAGGGGCGCGAGAACTCAGGTACAAGAACAGTAGTAGTATGGAGACCAATTTCCAGATGGGGGCGTGCGGTCCCGTGTAGTTATTGTAAAAGAAGGGGCGCGAGACGCGAGAACCGGACTGTAGAAGGGCGCAAAAACCGGATCGACGAGGATGGTAGCGTACGATCAGCGGGCGGGTTGGTGAGTGTATTGTAGTATATTGTAATAGTTTGGTACATTATATGTGTAGTTATATTGTACAGGAATTTATTGTTTAGTAACAACGGCGACGTTGCCCCTATTATGCCCTATGATGATTCTTACAACGGTAACACCTCCACTATTATGCCCTATAATCATTCAAACAACGGTAGCACCACCTTTATTATGCCCTATAATCATTTGAACAACGGTAACACCACCACTTGTATGCTCTATAAGCATTCGGACATCGGCGGTGCCACTCCCATTATGCCCTATAACTAATAGGATATCGGTAACACCACTACTATAAAACCCTACAATCATCCGGACAACGGTGACACCTTCATCATTATGCCCCACAATCATTCGGACAATGGTGACACCTTCATTATTATGCCCCACAATCATTCGGACAACGGTGACACCTTCATTATCATGCCCCACGATCATTCGGACAACGGTGACACCTTCATCATTATGCCCCACGATCATTCGGACAACGGTGACACCTTCATCATTATGCCCCACGATCATTTGGACAACGGTGACACCTTCATCATTATGCCCCACGATCATTCGGACAACGGTGACACCTTCATCATTATGCCCCACGATCATTCGGACAACGTTGACACCTTCATTATTATGCCCCACAATCGTTCGGACAACGGTTACACCTTCATTATTATGCCCCACAATCGTTCGGACAACGGTTACACCTTCATTATTATGCCCCACAATCATTTGGACAACGGTGACACCTTCATAATTATGCCCCACGATCATTCGGACAACGGTTACACCTTCATTATTATGCCCCATATTCATTCGAACAACGGTTACACCTTCATTATTATGCCTTATAATCATTCGAACAACGGTTACACCTTCATTATTATGCCTTATAATCATTCGAACAACGGTTACACCTTCATTATTATGCCTTATAATCATTCGAACAACGGTTACACCTTCATTATTATGCCTTATAATCATTCGAACAACGGTTACACCTTCATTATTATGCCTTATAATCATTCGAACAACGGTTACACCTTCATTATTATGCCTTATAATCATTCGAACAACGGTTACACCTTCATTATTATGCCTTATAATCATTCGAACAACGGTTACACCTTCATTATTATGCCTTATAATCATTCGAACAACGGTTACACCTTCATTATTATGCCTTATAATCATTCGAACAACGGTTACACCTTCATTATTATGCCTTATAATCATTCGAACAACGGTTACACCTTCATTATTATGCCTTATAATCATTCGAACAACGGTTACACCTTCATTATTATGCCTTATAATCATTCGTGGACAACGGTTACACCACGTCTATTATGCTCTACAATCATTCAAAAACGGCGCCGCCTGTTGAGCGCTTTGATCATTCGTACTACGAATGATTATAACCGTTGTATGCATGCAAAAAAAATAACGTTAGTCGATAATCTTAATCGGAGTAAGCATTAGCAGGGGTGATGCCAATTCATAGTAAGCATTAACAGGGATGATGCCAAAACGTAGTAAGCATTAACAGGGGTGATGCCAATACGGAGTAAGCATTAACAAGGGTGATGCCTATACGTAGTAAGCATTAACAGGGGTGATGCCAATACGGAGTAAGCATATACAGGGGTGATGCCAATACGTAGTAAGCATTACCAGGGGTGAAGCCAATAGGGAGTAAGCATTAACAGGGGTGATGCCAATATGTAGTAAGCATTACCAGGGGTGATGCCAATACGGAGTCAGCATCAACAGGGGTGATGCCAATACGTAGTAAGCATTACCAGGGGTGAAGCCAATACGGAGTAAGGATTAACAGGGGTGATGCCAATATGGAGTAAGCATCAACAGGGGTCATGTCAATACGGAGTAAGCATTAACAAATGTGATGCAAATACGGAGTAAGCATTAACAGAACTGATGCCAACACGTAGTAAGCATTAACAGGGGTGATGCCAATAAGGAGTGCGCTTTAACAGGGGTGATGTCAATATGGATTAAGCATTAACAGGGGAGATGCCAATACGAAGTAAGCATTACCAGGGGTGATGCCAATACGGAGTAAGCATCAACAGGGGTGATGCCAATACGTAGTAAGCATTACCAGGGGTGATGCTAATACGGAGTAAACATTAACAGATGTGATGCCAATACAGAGTAAGCATTAACAGATGTGATGCAAATACGGAGTAAGTATTAACAGAACTGATGCCAACACGTAGTAAGCATTAACAGGGGTGATGCCAATAAGGAGTAAGCTTTAACAGGGGTGATGTCAATATGGAGTAAGCATTAACAGGGGTGATGCTAATACGGAGTAAGCATAAACAGGGGTGATGCCAATACGAAGTAAGCATTAACAGGGGTGATGCCAATACGGAGTAAGCATTAACAGGGGTGATGCCAATACGGAGTAAGCATTAACAGGGGTGATGCCAATACGGAGTGCCGATTCGGAGTAAGCATCAATAAGGGTGATGCCAATACGGAGTAAGCATTAACAAGGGTGATGCCAATACGGAGTAAGCATTAACAGGGGTAATGCCAATTTTCCATTACACATGGTTTTTCATAAACAAGTTCCCAGTTTTTAAGGTCAATAAAACGCTCTTAGCAAACTGTACAAAATTGTTATCGTTACCGATTGAACGCTTATATGCAGGAGATTTGTTCTCTACCCTACATCGTTTGTGGCGCTTATTGAAGAAAGATTTAATGTTTTATCCGTACAAAATTCATTTTGCGCAGAAGATTGCTTAAAGTAATTGTTCGAAAAGGTTACAATTTTCGCTGCCATACATTGAAGACTTTCAAGATAACTCTACACTTTGTTCGCTGATGATGACGACTGACGAGGCACCCTTTCACTTCAACTGGTTTGGTTCACAAACAAAACTAGAAATTTTGGGCACTGTAAAATCCCGGAGATCCACACGAAAAAGAATTACATCTACAGCCCGTAACTGCGTAGTGCGGGAGTATCCCACGAACGTCTAATTGGGCCTTATTTCTTTGAAAACTCGGCAGACTTTAAGAGACAGTTAATGGAGAAAGATACCGACACATGCTCCTTACATTCTTAAGCCCAGCTGTTAATCATCTGCGCTATCGTCACGAGCTGCTATATCAACTATGTATGGAAACTTGCCACGCAGCCAATGAAACCATGGAGGTGCTGCATGAAATGTTCGCCAAGAACATCATCTCCCGTCGAGCTGCACTCGCCTGGCCACCAAGATCTCCGGACCTAACTGCTCTCGCATAGTTTCTCAGGGAATATATAGAGGAAAGAGTCAACATCAATAAACCGGAGTCTTTGAGACATTTGAAGGAAAATGTATTACAAGAGATTCCTGCTATTGATCCAGCGATGCTACTTTCCTTGATGGTGAAAGCTCGTGCAAGAGCTCGCTGATGTATTGCTGTTGAAGGGCGACACCAACAAGATGACATCTTCCTCTGTTAGTTCATGCCAAATAACTGATATTTAGCTTTCGATTGGTGTCAATAGAATTTGTGTGATGTTTATTTAAAGCGTTTCAATGACTTTACCAACTTTAGAAACTAATTTATGGAAACCCTGAACCTATTTTTTGGTAATCCTTAACAAATCCGTAAACCTTATTCGATAATGTTCACCGAAGTAAACGATAACTGGCAGTCCTCAACAAAATAAACGTTTATTGATAACATAAACCAAAGTGAAAGAGAATTAATATTCTTCACTGAATGAAACGCTTATGGATAATCTTCATCGCAGTAAACGTTAATTGATAATCTAACGAACTAAACGTTAATTGATAATCTGCATCGCAGTAAACGTTAATTGATAATCTTCAAAAAAGTAAATATTAATTGATATTCTTCGAAAATAAAACGTTAATTGATCATTTTGAACATTTATTTTTCTTCAATATTATTGAAACTTGAGCGGGATATTGTGTTACAGTGAAAGCATTTCATATTGCTGTAAAATTGGTCGCACCAGGCATTTATTTTATTATGTAAAAATGTTGTTTCAAAAGTGTATGCCTGGACCCGATCTAGCTGATCGGGTGCACACAAAAACAGTACGTTATAAGAGTGTAAGCCTGGACCCAATCTTGCTGATCGGGTGCACACAATAACAACATGTTTTAAAAGTGTAAGCCTGGACCCGATCTTGCTCCACAGATGTGCCACTTGAGGGATCGAAATATTGAAACAGAAATTTCAGAGCGCGGTATTCTCATAAAATGATGTAGGTGGGAGAAGTACAATTTCCTAGCGATGTTGGACTAGGAGAAAAATTTACATTATAGTTATCCGCCGTTCATTGGAATTTAGTGAAAATTCTGCTATATAATAAATCTAGCAGCAATGTTGTGATGTAAATAAATTAATCAAATTCTTTATCAATTGTGAAAAAAATTGAGTTGATTTCTATGTTGAATATTAATTATTACCGAATTCTCTTTCGCCACTCAATTTATTATGAAGTATCAACCATAGAAAGGCGTTACGAAGTATGATATTGTTTCTTCTTTTCTATAGGATGGCTCTAAAGAAGAGGGCAAATACAAGAACAATGTGCTGATCACGAGCAACAAGAAGAAGCACGTCTTCCTGATACGATCGGCCAAGTTCAAGGAGAGGATCGAAGCCGCGGTGGCGGCGGCTCAACGAGCGGCAAAAATTGCCATGCAGAAAGAAGACATCGGGATCTCAAGGTGGGCGAGGGTTTCAAGGTGGGGACAAGCAAATCTCAAGATGCGGACAAGGGAATATATAGGTGGAGTGGGGAGACCACATGTTTCAGCGGGGACAGGGCGATCACATGGTGGGTCTGTGAATGGGGGCATCGTAATGTTGGACGGGATAGATCAATCTGAAGGTGACCTGTTGGGATAAGGGGCATATGTTACAATGACAATCTGATGTCTACAGGAGGTTTGTGGTATCTTCAAGTAATATGGGCCTGGGAGACATTCGTATACGTCTTGGGCTAAACACCTACTGAGAACCCCTTAATAGCACAAGTTGGTCCCTGGTTTGTGTTTGGACCTTAAACCGCACGTTTGCGTGTTTTAAATCAAATCAAATTAACCTTAGCGTAAAATTGGTGAAGCCGGTCAAGAGGCCGTCAATAGTGAGCCCCCTGGCCCCTGGCGTGAACCAGGGGCCGATGGGGGGGGGGGAAGACACATTTAGGAAAAGCCAGCATCCCCTCTGGATTGACGAAGACCAAGATCCCAACACCCAAGAACGTCAGCCTCTCCAAGACGACCAGCGACACCCCAGCCAAGGACAACTGGACCAACGACCGCATCGATGAGTTGACCAGAAACATTCACAAAATTATGAATTTACCAAACCAAGCGACCGGCCTCTCCGAGCAGGAAGCTGAAGACTTCACCGCAGGACCTAGCACAATCGATGACCCTCTAACGAGACTCGAGTATAATGTCAAAGCTATATTTTTTCAAATCCACGGACCCGTGAAAAAACCGACTGGCTAAAGAACCCGCAACCTACGCAAGCGCCTCTACCTCCACATCCGATGACAACATCGACGACTGTCATAGAGACCTCACAAAAAAAACGAGCCCCGAGGGCTGCAAAGAAAAAACAGTGTTCGCAATTTTCTGAACACAACCTGTTCAACAACGGTACTAACTTTCCTGAACATTTGAAAATCACATTCGACGTCAAGGACAGACCGGATATTTGTCCTTACACTCTACGAGAAGAATTGAGCTCCATCACTGGCCGTCCAGACCTAAGCATCACCACCAGCGACGACGAAGGAAACACCATTAGAGTGGATACGAAACTTCAAAGCAGCACTACACTCTCCAAGACAAGAATATGCCAAAAATCATGCACAATCGTTCCACACCCGACTTTCTCTACGAGCTTAGACCTGATTTAGATTGAGGAACTTCCGAGGGAGGAGGTTGATGTGTTCATCACTGGACTCTTTCATTATGAGGACTGTGTGTCCGATGAAAAAATCACGCCGAAAAGGAACACCATCACAGCTCCCTTGCCGAAATTCAACTGTCCCACCCACCAAGCTACATCGATATACCTTTTCTGTCACCAAAACCAAGGTTACACCCTTTGAGAGACGTCCGATGCGATGTTATAAATGCCAGAAATACGGACATCCGAGCGGAAACTGTAATGGGAAGCAAAGATGCTCACACTGTTCTCAAGACAACCATGATAGACGGGACGATCCAGAGTAGTTCACTTTCGAAGAGCACCAGTGCCTTAACTGCAAATAAACGTCCACCTCACGGAACACAAGACTGCCCCCAAGATAAAACTATCACCACATTCTGCACCCAAGAGAAAAGAATCGGCTTCATTCCCTAATCACTAACTCGTAACTTTCGTAGACAGCGGTACAAGTAACTCTGCTCCCTCAGCGAATCCATTCACTATGATGAATTCCCTCTCACAACAACTGAGAAGTAAACCGAAATACATCCACCGACAAGGAAAGAAATATCTGGCCCAGATCTTAAAACTCGAACAAAAATACGCCTTACAGAAAATTACCCAGATAAACCAGCACAAAGTATCAGTCGAATTACATCCGTCCTACAACGAAACCAATCGAATTATATACACATCCTTCTAAACCTCCAACAAGACTTGATCGCTTTAGTTGCAGGTTAGACAAATGATTACGGAGCAGCCGGCGTCTCTCTAACAACATGGATGAAATCGCGGATCTCTAGTTCTACCGCATACCAAAACTCCTTCCCAAGATCTGACGAACCGGAATTCATAGTAATCCCGGGCGAAGAAGTGCAAACAAAAACTTATCCAGTGGCGATATGACCTGCAATGTGCAAAAAAACAAAATCATCGAATCCGGCAACGTTAACAAACATTACCAGCCGCACTTCCCTCAACGTTGCAATAAGTGCGCCGGCGACCACGACAAAAAGGACTGCCTAGCCTTCCAACCTATGTGCTACCGTTTTTCACGACTTAATGAGGCAGCCGACCGCGACTGCCAAATATATATGGACCAAAAAGTAATAATAGTCCTGCAAAACGACCTCAGAGTCTCACGTAAACGAGCCATTCAAATTTTGGCACGAAAAATATTCAATTCACCTTAACTATGCCGCAGCAGTTAAATTTAAAAACAAACCCAACCACTCAGACGATACCTATGCATCGTCAACACAACCTAATAACAAGACCTCAATACTGCTCCCTAGTAGCAGCACTACCGCACCCAGCCCCCTCAACCGCCCTCGCAACTGAGGCGAGTTACCCTGACAATGAACCCACCTGAGCCGAAGAGGACAGTGCGATGAACACTGCCTCCTCAGTCGACCACGACGCGAGGCGCACCGAGACGAAAAGGCGAAGAGATGGAGACACTAGTCACGACCATTTGGCGCTCAACGCCCATCTGAAACAAAGCAAAGATCAGCAACAGCCCACGAACAACAGCTCGTCAAAGACAGAATGCAGAACAACTGCGGTCCGTTCTAAACGAGACCACATCAGCAAAAACCAAGGTATATGACTCAGCCCTCAGCTCGCATGTGCCACACCAGCACATCTCACAGCGGAAAAGACCAGCGCCTGTGTGAGCATGCGCCACAAATCTCCAACAAAGAACTTATACCCGAAACCGCTAATCAACCTTGCACCTCAGTTGACCTAAATATCTCACCAGCTACTACTCAGCCGACCATACAGTTTAAAAACCTGCCATAAAAGATCAGCGCGCTCGCTCAAGAAGAAAGCACAATGAACAGACACACTCGTCCTCCCGCACGAGCACTCACAGCCGCGACCGCAGTAATCCTAGCAGACCACTCTCTACCGAAAGCGGATGCTCCCGTGAACACTTCTCTATCCAGGACTCCTGGGCAAACTCAAAAGCACGAGCACCACGAAATTTTTTGAAAACCACGCGAATACTCGAGATCGTCAGGGCCTGAGTGTGGACCGCCTCCAAAGTGAAAACAGCACAATACTTCAGTGGAACTGTCAGGGACTCTGTAACACGAAAGACAAACTACTGTCCTTAATATCCAACCGCAAACTCATGACTGGCCTTCATGAGATCAAATTCCGAGAGACCGCCACCTTCAGGATCCCTCAATGTGTCATACATCGCCTCGAAGGTCACAACAATGTGACTGCACACGTCGGAGTGGCATTCATGTTCCACCAAAGTGTACATCACCTCCCATTTCCTCTGAAGACGGAACTCCAAGCTATCGCTGTTGAGTTAGACGTCTCAAGACCAATAACAGTGGTATCTATCTACTCGTCACGAAGCCATAACCTCTCGAAGCACTAATGACCGAATTGCTGAACCAACTGCCCTCGCCAATACTCCTCCTTGGAGACTTCAACATCTACCATGAAACATGGGGATGCGTGAGTAGAGTTTAAGTGTGCTAAACGCAAGTGAAGGAATAAGATAGGGATAAAGAGAGTTACTTTTCAGTCTAGGGAGTTTGCCCCCATATTTTCACGGACGGCCGGAGTCAGGCAGGCGACTAACGGGTGACTCATTCGGACGGACGGACGGACGGACAGCTTTCGGATTAATCATAAGATATGTTAATAGGTTATGTATATTATTAGGTTTTTATATGTTAATAGGTTCTATAAATAGAACGGTTACATATAGGTTACCTTTGGTATTCGCATTTCAATGCTAGGCATAATGCATTGCAATTTTCATTGCATGTCATGTTGCATATATGCATTTTCAATGTTAGTCCTCTGAATGTTCAAGGATAATAATAACATATATTTATAAGATTTTTTTTATTGATAATAAATCTAACAGTTACATAACGATTTACATGCAGTATTAAAGGTTACAACCGTTGACTGCGCTTTGGAAAATTAGGTGAGGATATTCTTAGCTATTCTTTGTCCTATCAGTAATTTCCGTGACATGTTTGATGTGTTTGAGTGTTTATATCATTAGATATTCATGTCTGGTTTACAATTCTATACATTTTTCTGTACATATATGTTTATATTCTTATCTAGTATATAAGAATATAATTTGGTGTATAATTGACTCATTCGGAGGTTGGTTGGTAGGTTTTTAACGGTTGGATTGGGATATTTTGTGTGTTTTCTTAGTTTATCATTATATATATTGCATATACTGTTTATAAGAATAGTGCGGTAGGTATATTTTATAACTCGATTTGCAGCCTTAGTTTCCGATCGGCCCTGTTTGGTACAAGCCTGATATTGAATTTAGGCAACGTTTTGTGTTTTCCATCTATTAATTTCATGTGTATATAATATCTATAGGAATAGTATGACATAATAGTTTGGTAGTTGACTGGTTGATGGGTTGATGTATATATTTCTTAGGATGCAGTAGCTTTGTTACGAGAATCTGTCTACTCCATAACGCGTTATCCAGTTTCGAACCAGATACATCGGTGTTACAATGTTCCAAATGTTTCGTTATCAAGCGTATGTAGACCATTCGGGTAGTCTTATCTTGATTTTTTGTATAGCGAGTATCGGTTGGATACCAAATAGCAAAAGTAGCTCAACGATATGGATTTATTGTAAGTTATTATATTATTATGTATACTCTGTAATGATCGGTTGATATATGCTGAATTAGTTTCGTTTTCGGAAGTTTTGAATAGTTATCACATACAGTTATAGGATTTTTTTTTCAGGTTTGTATTAGCGTAAAATATAAAACGAAGCTCAGAAGGTCGCTCATGACAAATTTAAACATTGCCATAAATCTATCTTGGGGGGTGAATGATCTAGATGTGATGCAGATTGGTAGGATATAAATCAGAGTCCGATCAGATCTTGCTCAGACAAGTTCGTGGATCTGTTGTGGAAGGATGGGGTATAGCTTGAGACACCGTTTGTTCGAAAGTGATGGGGGTAACCGGGGTCTGTGATCTGTGCGAAAAATCAAATAAAATTGAATTGACATAAATCCACCAGTAATGTGTGGCGACATCTGAAACGAAGTCATCGGCAAGAATATGAAAATTATAGGAAAGAAAAGGCAAATCAGAGGTGCAAGTCGTCAAAGAATGTAGTGACAGGAGCTCTGCTTACTAATATGGGTCGAGAGTAACAACAATATGACTAACGTGTATGTGATATTGAGTGATATTGAGAGTCGTGTGAAGAGTTTCATATGTATACATCAATGACTGAATATCATACATAAGGTTAAGTTAGGTTCGATTTTTGATGGGTGTGAATAACATGAGTGAAAGTGATGTAAATTTATGTAAAAAAGATCAAGAATCATATGAAAAGAGCTGAAACAATCAAATAAACTATGTAATTTGCATATTAAAAAAGGATGAAATTTGCGAGATCGAAATTGGAAGTGTGTATCAAAATTGCAATAGATTGATAAAAATGTAGAGTCAAGTGGAGATATTTGTTATGCATAAATCCTAAAACACTGAAAAAATCATACGTAAGCAGGAAAGCTCGATCGATAATACATAATTCTTGGTTAGAATAGGTTAGGTTAGGATGATTAGTTCTTTTAACCTAACATGACGTGAAGCTGATCCACATTAAATGTTTTGTAACAAAAGCAAGGGACTTTGTTCTAATGGGAAAAAAAACAGACCAGAGGTAGATTGCTACAGATGTTAACCGACCCTGTATATGCGTACAAATGTGTGTATGTGTCTACATTGCACTGGCACCAACCCTGTTTACGCCTGAACTATGCCGGTATATGCCAGCATATGCCGGCACCAACCCTATACACGCCTGAATTATGCCGGCATATACTGGCACCAACCATGTATACGCCAACATTATGCCGGCACCGACCCTGTATATACGTATAATTGTGTGTATGTGTGTACATGGTGTGTGATAAAAAAACTACGTAAAATATAACCATATGGAGGAATTTGATAAGTACATAGCATAACAGAATGACTAAATACCATACATAACCATCAAACTTGAATGAAAAAATTTACATATATTGGTTAGGTTAGGTTAGGATAGGATGATTAGATCTTTGAACCTAACATCGCGTATAACTCATCCACATTAAAAACCTTGCAACATATGAAGTGAATTTGTTCTTCTGGAACCTACACGCTGAGTCTCATCCAAACATGTAATGGAGATATCGATAAAATTCTGGAACCTAAACATCTGCAAAAGAATATTTGCTGGATCAAAAATAGAGAAGTGTATTCAAACTGCTTATAATATGTTAAATATACAGCCCTAGTGGAGAGATTTATACATATCAATACCATTCATAAACATCGAACTTGAAACCACATAACTATTGGTTAGAATAGGTTAGGTTAGGTATTAATGCATCTGGCAGTGAATGGCAACCCATTTTGCATTCATTGATATTTAATCTATGTTGTCGTACATTGATATATATTTCGCTGATTATGTACCCTAGGCATGATTTATATCCTAGATCTGTTGACTGCGGACCTTACATCAGTGAACTATAGTAAAAATAATAGAGTGCATTTATTCAATATTCGTTATAGTAGACGGAAATGGTAGGAGCAACACATCCAACATTACAACAAAAAATCGTATTCTGACAGTAAAACCATACATAAAACTTGCTAACGCTTCAACCCCCGTAACACTCACTGACATATGCGGTAAGTTTACATAAATGTTTTGATATCTACAGTCTCTGCAGAGTTCAAAACGTTGACATTGAAATTTTAATACACTAGGGTAACCATCATAGTAAATCGGTCTACTTATCCCATCAAACGTAAACGCAACGAGCTTTCGCATAGGGGACTCTCTAACTCCTCCGAATTATTGAAGTATGGTCCTACAATAAATTTACAATGAGCTAACAACAAGACCAAGTTTGTAACAAATCGAATGTTCTATATCTATAATATCCACGTCAAACATTGTACCAGGATTTAAAAAATATATATGAAACACTATAAATATACAACATGTAACTAAATTATACCTGAAATAATGTTCTACATTGCAGATACAAACGTAATATATCCTAATATTCCAATATTGTTTGCAATACCCAAATACTGTGCGTCGAAGATATAAACTGTACAGATAACATGCAAAACTGGAAGACACATACTAAAACTCTCGAGTCATAATAAAGCAAGAAGTTCAATTCTCTACCATACCCAAAACATACATTAAAACCATAATTTACGAGAAAAAAACTAGCCTGTAACCAGCCAAACAACTAACGTGAATAAGTTACCAAGACGTGCGAGCAACATACGCTGAAACCTATAGTAAATGATGTGGAATACTTCTACACGAACACACTGAAGTATATACAAATCTGAAAAAAGTTATTCTCCAACTCGGTCCAAAACAGGGTTAAATTAACACTTCTTTTACTAAAGTAACCACGGCCTAATCGTAACAGAAATTCATATATAAATAAAACCACCGAAATGATGCAATAACCGACCAATTATGCCTGAAATATTGTGCAACATGGAAGATTCCAACCTAAAATATCCGAAAAAATTCCTATAACTGTATGAGATATCGATTCAAAACTTCCGAAAACAAAACAAATTCAGCACATATCAACCGATCATTACAAAATATACATAACACAATGTAATAACATGCAATAAATCCATATCGTCCAGCTACTCTCGCTATTGGGTATCCAAACGATACTCGCTATACAAAAAATCGAGATAAGACTACCCGAATACTCTACATACGTTTGATAACGAAACACTTGGAACATGGTAACACCGATGTATCTGGTTCAAAACTGGATAATGCATTATGGAGTAGACAGATTCTCGTAACGAAGCTACTGCATCCTAAGAAGTATATACATCAACCCGCATACTACCAAACTTTTATACCATACTATTCCTATAGATATTATATACATATGAAATAAATAGATGGAAAACACAAAACGTTGCCTAAATTGAATATCGGGCTTATACCAAACAGGGCCGATCGCACACTAAGGCTGCAAATCGAGGTATAAAATATACCTACCACACTATTCTTATAAACAGTATATGCAACATATATAATGATAAACGAACAGAACACACAAATCATCACAATCCAACCGCTAAAAACCTGCCAACCAACCTCCGAATGAGTCAATTATACCCCAAATAGATAAAAATGCTAACATATATGTACAGAAAAATATATAGAATTATAAACCATACATAAATATCTAATGATATAAACACTCAAACATAGCAAACATCTCACGGAAATTACTGATAGGAAAAAGAATAGCTATGAGTATCCTCACCTAATTTTTCAAAGCGCATCCAACGGCTTTAACCTTCAATACTGCATGTAAGTTATTATGAAACTTTCAGATTCATTATCAATAAAAAATAATTATCTTATAAATGTATGTTATTACTATTCTTGAACATTCAGAGGACTAGCATTGAAAATGCATGAATGCAACATGACATGCAGTGAAAATTGCAATGCAGTATGCCTAGCATTGAAATGCGAGTACCAAAGGGGACCTATATGTAAAACGTTCTATTTATATAACCAATTAACATATAAAAACTTGATAATATGTATACCTATTAACATACCTTATGAACAATTCGAAAGCTGTCCGTCCGTCCGTCCGAATGATTCACCCGTTAGCCGCCTGCCTGACTCCGGCCGTCAGTGAAAATATGGGGGCAAACTCCCTACACTGAAAAGTAACTCTCTTTATCCCTATCGTATTCCTTCACTTGCGTTTTGCACCCTTATACTCTACTTGCGTGAGAACAGACCCCAGGGGAGTGGAAATGGCTAACATCATGAACACTCACAACCTGGTTCTTCTTAACGACGGACAACCCACCCGAATCACCCCGGAAATTGAAATTGACACCGACCCATCCTCAATGTCCGGTAAGAAACTGATTCCAGTCACCGAAGAGAGAGGCTTAGTTGTTATCATAAGCAACGACTTAAAAAGCAGCAAGCAATGTAACGATGTTGCCAAAAGAATATAACAAAATGCTAGGTATGATATCCCGCACTATCTTGTACAAAAACAGTCACAGTATTATTGAGTTATACAAAGCATTTGTTAGACCGCCTCTCGAGTATACCGTCCATGTCTGGTCTCCATATCTTAGAAAATACGTTTTTAAATAAGAGAAAGTTCAACGTAGAGCTACCAAGCTTATCCCTTCGCTGCGCATTAAATTGTACGAAGACAGACTACGTGAACTCAATCTTTATTCAATAAAACAGCGTCGAGTCAGAGGTGATATGATCGAGGTGTGAAAGATTATGAAGGGTAAGGGAAACGTCGACCGAGTAAACCTCTTAACTCTAGATGCGAGCGGAGTGACAAGGAATATTGGATAAAAAATAGTTGGGAAGCGTTTCTCACTCGACATCACGCGCACTTTCTTTCCGTATAGAGTTGTCCAAGAATGGAACTAATTATCAGTGGAGGTTGTAAACAGCAATACAATCGAAACGTTCAAGTCATGATTCGACAAATTCTACGTGAATCGCCGTTAAATAGCTAAATCATTCTTTTTCTTGTTGTTTTAATGAACAAAAATGGCACATGAAGATCTCTTGACGTTCTAGTTCAGAACTCATCCTCTTGCAATCAAACGGTAACCTAGTTTGGGCCAGAAGACCTGTTGTTGTTTTCTTACACTTGTAAACACTGGCACCTCAACTTGTTTGGAGAGTTTTGTCTTCAACACACGACAGTGACCTTAACCCATTAATCGTATCGCTCCTCGCCAATCAATCAAGAAGTCCTGCTACACAAGAACTTCGATCCAACAATCAGAAAGCCCTCTGGGAGGAATACTTGGCACACATTGCGTGGAACGATATGGATGGTATCATAGAAGACATTTCGGAACACGACCTCGTTATCCAACTATACGAAAAATTTCAAAGTGCAGCTGCGGCAAGCATCCCCCAATTCACATTCAACCTTTTTCCCGAAACCATGGTGGTGCCGTAATGTGGAAGAAGTAAAGGAGAAGAGTGAAAGACTGTACATGGCCTACCGTCGCGCACGGTTCCGCAGGAACAGAATAGCGTGGAAAAGGGAAACTACCGTATATCGCTAACTTCAAGTGGAAACGAAACGAAAAAGCTGGACTCAGTTAGTCAACACAATTAATCAAAACTCCCCCCTCACTCAAATGTGGGAAAAAGTCAGACTCATCATGGTTCAAAAGGGCTAAGTTGTGTGAGTGTGAGCGTATGAGGGTGTGAGCTGCGCCTTGCCGTCGGCCACCCCCCTTTCTGGGGAATGCGGCCTAGTGTCTGTAACTCTCCACAGGGAAGACCCGACCGACCTATTCATATTCTTTCGGACGGAGACACCATTTATTCTTCCTTCGCGGAAATAGTGGATAAGCTAGCGCAGACTTTTACCCAGATATCTCAATCAACAAACTTCACGGCTGCTTTCCAACGGAAAAAAATTACGAGAGAGTGAACAGCTCGACTTAACGCCTACAAACGAAGAGTTCTACAACTAAACTTTCTCCCTCAACGAACTACAGTGCGCTTTAGACCATACTCATGAAACTTCACCCGGGGTGGACCATGTGCACATAATCAACATGACCCAACATCTCCCAACAGGCGTCGTGAGCACCTATTGAAAGTTTTAACATGTTGTATCCAAACTTTTCCTGATCAATGGCTGGAATCTCCAATTATCCCAAAACCCAAACCCAAAAATTCCACGGGACCCACGTAACTACTGCCCTATTGCCCTAACCAGCGTCCTCCGTGAGACTATGGAAAGAATGGTAAACTCACGCCTTGTTGACTACCTAGAAATGCATACAGGCCTCAACAACATCCAGTGCGGTGCCCGCGAACGCCAACCCACGACGGACCGCCTTGTAAGACTGGAATCTGACATTAGACAGGCTTTTGTCAAGGAGAACATGTAGCTTCTATATTTGTCAACGTTGAAAAAGCATACGACACTACTTGGATGTACATTATCATGATGAATCTCCACCGCAAAGGGCTGGGAAGCCACCTACCGCGTTTTATCCATAAATTTCTGCAAAATCGTACCAGAAGGGTCAAGGTCGGCGACACCCTGTCAACATCGTATCCGCAAGAAATGGGCGTTCACAGGGAAGCGTCATCAGTGTCACTCTTTTATATCCTTAAAATTTACCAGCTAGCCGACATTCTTCCGCGTGGCGGAAGATTGCTTTCATCGTTATCCGTGGACGACCTATAAATAAGCTACAAGCCTGTTAAGAATTCAACATGAACTCCAAAAATTTCTAAACCTAATCGGGATCTGGACTCTAGCAAAAAGGCGACGGGACTCATCCTCTCGGTAACCTCCCTGGACTTCGGAGCCGATATGAAGACCGGCATGACGTTTTTCAGAACAATAATACGCATTGACTATGAAGCCCTTTGTTTACCGTTCAGCAGCCGATACAACTCTTGAACCCCTCTCCATCCTCGTAAACAACGCTCTGCGTATCACAACCGGTGCGTTCCGTTCCACTCCCATCGAATCCCTGAACGTGCTTGCTAACGAACTTTCTCTTCCGCTCCGGAGAGACAAACTCACGCTACACTACTGCTTCAAGACCAAGACCTTTATCGATAGCCCAGCACTCATCGACGTCACCAACATTCTCGATGAACGCCTCTTTGCGGCTAAGAAGAATATATAGCCACCTTTTTCCCTATGCGTGGACAATTTACTGACCTCTCTGAACATCAATCTCAAGCCAATCAAGCCTTCATTCTCTTACCGAATAATTCGAATCAACATACCAACGTGAATGATAAGCCCACCGCTGGTCAACCTAAATTTGCAAGTGTACCCCAAAGCAACAACTCCAATCAACACGTACAGATACAGACACTAGGCCGAATTTCCCAGAAAAGGGGGGTGGTTGACGGCGAGGCACATCTCACACTCCTCTCATACACTCACACTCTCACAACTTAGCCCTTTTGCGCTAAAGGGTCAGGCCAGGAGACCCCGCAACACACCCTACCATTCTAGCTCCCACCACGTCGTTATTGATCCGTCAAACCTGTCATGCTCTTCAAACATTTTGTCTCGAAGACCTTCAACCTTCTTCTCTCTTCTGCTCTCACTCCTCGTTCCACCAATCGCACTCCTTCCGTCTGCACCCGCCCGCACGGCACACACCACACACATTTCTCGAACATCTCAACAAGGGATTTCTGAACGTCTCCCATTCTTCCTCCACATCTTGCAGGTCCTGCCCTCTCACGTTGTCATATTCCTCCCTCAACGTCCGCTGAAACTTCTCAGCTCTGCTTTTCACATTTTGCTCACTCACTTTTACTACCTTTCTTCCACCTCCCACCCTTTTGTTCCCTTTCCACCTATGCTCCACTTTGAATCTTCCTTCCACCAGCAGATTGTCAGACACTCCTCCACCCTCCCCTCGCAACATCAAACAGCCTCCCCACCACTCTCCTCGAAATCAGCGCAAAATTCATCGGCGCTCTCTCCACCACTACACCATGGGCCATCCTTACCCATGTGTATATGTAGATATCTCGTTTCTTCAACAGGCTGTTTCCAACGACCAGCTCCTGCTCCATGCACAGACCTATAAGGTTTTCTCCACTGTCATTCATACCAGGAACGCCGTACCTCCCTATCACATTATCCACCACTGCATATCCAACGCTCGCATTAAGGTCTTCCAGTACAACCACATTGAATTGACTTCCAAAATTCTCACTACACTCGCTCATGTCATTTCAAAATTGCTCCCTCTCCTCCTCACTCCTCTCGCTACCACGTCTGTACGCACGCACATATGCAAATTTTTCTACGCCTAACTTTATTTTCACCCACATCAATCTTGAGGACACCTCTTTCCACTAAGTAACGCAACTAGTCAGTCGATCACTCAATAACAACACCTCACCTTCTCGTGACCTACATCTCACCACGCCAGACTACCTTCCATTTACCACACCAAACTCATCTTTTGCCCTCACCTTTCAACTTCGATTCAGTCAGCGTCAACACATCAAACTTCTTCCTCACAAACTTATCACCAATTTGTCTCCTCTTTGCAACAGACGCATTGACTATTGATTTTTTCTCCAAAATGTAGCTCTATACTTTAACCAATGTTGACTTATGCTTTTAAGGCGAAGGTTTATTTTGAAAGATAAATTATTTTTTAATTATTGGTGGATGTGGGTATCTAATTAGTCTGCTTTATAAGAGGCTGTCCAGCAAAGAGTTTGCAATTGTCGCCGCCAATTTCGTTTGTTTTTTACCTATACGTCAGATGTGGAAACTTTTCTTCACATTATGTCTCGCATAAGTCACTTGATCAGCGAAAGGCTAGTGTTGAAAACAATTGTTTTGTATTTTGATTAAACCTGCGGTTTCGACTGGACGTAAAACCATTTTTTTTAGTCCAGTATAATTTGGAATAATTGAAAGAAAGTAATCTATGTGTGTAAAATATAAGTAGGATGCAGCATGGTTTCTCTCAAGCAAGCCTTGTTAATTCGATCCTGGTTACGGTCTGAATAATTTCCTAGCTGGTTTGCAAAAGCTATAAGGAGTGACCGAAGTGCGCAGTGCATAATGGGCCTATGCATCATTTAAGAAGTGACAGAAATGTGTGGGGAGAAATGAGCCTGCGCATCTTTACAGGAGTAACACAACTGAGAAGTGAATGTTGTGTCCATGCATTATGAAAGGAATAACAGAAGTGCTCTGTGTAGAATGTGCTAATGCATCATTGAAGGAGTGACAGAAGTACTTGGTGTAGAATGTGCCTTTGCGTTAAAGGGTGAAAGAAGTGCCATGTGTCAATTGTACCTAAGCATCATTAAAGGTGTTACAGAAGAGGTTTTGATAGATTGTGCCTGTGCATCAGTAGAGGAGTGCCAGAAGTGCTTGGTGTAGATTGTGCCTGTGCATCAGTAGAGGAGTGCCAGAAGTGCTTGGTGTAGATTGTGTGTGTGCATCATTTTCTGTACGATCCCTGATTATGCATCAGTATGTTTGAGTAAAACACTAACCCTGATTATGCATCAGTATGTTTGAGTAAAACACTAACCCTGATCATGCATCAGTATGTTTGAGTAAAACACTAACCCTGATCATGCATCAGTATGTTTGAGTAAAACACTAACCCTGATTATGCATCAGTATGTTTGAGTAAAACACTAACCCTGATCATGCATCAGTATGTTTGAGTAAAACACTAACCCTGATCATGCATCAGTATGTTTGAGTAAAACACTAACCCTGATTATGCATCAGTATGTTTGAGTAAAACACTAACCCTGATTATGCACATGTATTTTTGTGCAATACACGAACCCTGGTTATACAACAGTATGTTTGGCATTAGAAATCGTAAACATTCTTCAATTATAAATCTCTGGCTTCATGAATAAACAAAAATGTTCCCTTTCAGTAATGTGTTCTGAAATGAATGTATTTTTTGGCGTGGCTTCAGAACGGCGACCGCTCGCGGCAAGGCCGAACAAGCCGACATTGCCGCCGTGCACGCCCGTCAGGACTCGGACGTCGCGAGAGTGTTCGCCAAGCAATTTGCACCGGAGTTCCAGCAGCCAGGTACTATAGCATGGATGGTCGGCACTCACTGCACGTGGCTTCATGCCTCCAACAGCCTGGAACTATAACACTTCTGGTTGACACTCGCTGCCAGGTACTACAACATGACTGATCGGCTCTCGCTGCACGTGGCTTCAAGCCTTCAGCAGCCAGGTACTGTAGCATGGCTGGTCGGCACTTGCTGCTCGTGGCTTCAAGCCTCCAGCAGCCAGGTACTGTAGCATGGCTGGTCGGCACTCGCTGCACGTGGCTTCAAGCCTCCAGCAGCCTGGTACTGTAGCATGGCTGGTCGGCACTCGCTCGCTGCACGTGGCTTCAAGCCTCCAGCAGCCTAGTACTGTAGCATGGCTGGTCGGCACTCGCTGCACGTGGCTTCAAGCCTCCAGCAGCCTGGTAGTGTAGCATGGCTGGTCGGCACTCGCTGCACGTGGCTTCAAGCCTCCAGCAGCCTGACACTGTAGCATGGCTGGTCGGCACTCGCTGCACGTGGCTTCAAGCCTCCAGCAGCCTGGTACT
>SDVV010003764.1:0-20954 GCA_016164225.1 Gammarus roeselii | reverse complement strand
CTCGTGAGCTGCGTGGGTGCTCCTCGTGAGCTGCGTGGGTGCTCCTCTTGAGCTGCGTGGGTGCTCCTCGTGAGCTGCGTGGGTGCTCCTCGTGAGCTGCGTAGGTGCTTCTCGTGAGCTGCGTGGGTGCTCCTCGGGAGCTGCGTGGGTGTTCCTCTTGAGCTGCGTGAGTGCTCCTCGTGAGCTGCGTGGGTGCTCCTCGTGAGCTGCGTGGGTGCTCCTCTTGAGCTGCGTGGGTGCTCCTCGTGAGCTGCGTGGGTCTCCTCGTGAGTTGCGTGGTATGAGGAAAAGGAACAGGGAATCTGAGCGTTGGTTGTGAAGAGCATCTGAAAGAGCAAAGAGTGGGAGGAGAGGTGAAGGGTGGGGGTAGAGGTGAAGGGTGGGGGGAGAGGTGATGGGTGGGAGGAGAGGTGAAGGAGGGGGGGGGGAGATGGAGGGCGGGGTGAGGCAGAACATCCGGTAAATGGGAAGACCCTGAGTGGGTGTGGATAAAAAGTGTCTGAGGAAAAGCTCGGCCCTAATTAATAGGGATGACTATCGAGATAATAGGGTCGAAGCAACAGCAATCAGAAAAGCGCGCATTTTTTCGACGCGTTAAAAACCAACAGAATGTCTGGTCACCTATGATTATAATCAACTATGCCACTTATGATTATAATAACCTATGTCACCTATGGTTTTAATCACCTAAGTCATCTGTGATTATAATCACCAATGTAATCTATGATTATAATTACTTTTGATTATAGAGAACAACACGATCGTAAATTCTTACAATATATGATCTAAACATCATTAAAATTGCGACTACATAATGTGATTTCTTAATGCAATGTGAATTCAATACGAGGTCCATTATAGTCAAAGAGGGATCTCATACGCGTACTTTAAATATTATCCAGTGCAATATTTTGAAAGTCAACGCCCAAGTCTGATTTATTGTCGATCGATAATCTGATTTTCGTCGATATTCATAAGTTATCGACGACGAACGACATCGATTTTCCGTTGATAAATACATGATAATAGACGATTATCGTGTATTTCACTAATGTTCATTTTTTCGAGCCGCAATAACGTACCTGCTTCGCACGGCATTGTATGTTAATAAGCGTCGTACATTTGACTTGAGGAGATGATACCCGATAGAACGAATCGGATGCATATTTGGATTTTATCTTATTATGACACAAAAATAAACGGTTCTTCGTATTACCAACCTTCCGGTACTAATATCGGGCAGAACGCATGAGTTCCTTTAAAACATGCTTACTATTATGCATCATATTATAAAGGGTAAGTAAATTACGTATTTCAATAATTGTTTTACTGAAAGTTTCCGAAAATACATTTTGTCTACGACAATATTTTTAATTGACACATGATATTCAATGCATTATGGGCACACAAAGATCAAATATAGGGTCCCCTTGTAACCTCCCAATGGTCCATAATCGTCAGCCAGGGTGATTATGGAACATGGCAGCTCAAGGTAGATTGTGGTGCCAATATGAGGGATGGACACTATGTCGTATGATGTACATTTCCTTCCTGATTTTCTCCCTCATGCCTCTATTTGAAAGATTTTCCCATCACATTATTTCAATTTTCTGACTGCAAGCACAGTAGTCAATTTCAAAAGTGTAAGACAACAAGCCCATATTCGATAGATATTCCCATTCATGCAGCTAATACAGATCAGAAGAACAATATACAAAGAATATTAGGAATAGACATTTGTTCCTCTTGGCATTCTGGTGTTTTACAAAGTTCTCATTAAATTTATAATGCACAATACATTCAGGGTACAACTTTATCGATTAATGTATTTTCCTACAGATAAGGCCTGCTAGTTCTTTCAGAGAAAGTATATATCGTTCTCGCGCATACGGCCCAGATGTATTCAAGTTTTACTATCAGAAGAGGTGCTTCACGTTAACCTTTGTTACATAAAAAATGCATTCCAGCTACCGATTCAAAAAATAATACACGAGCAGGATTTAAACATTAGAGAACAAGCATAACAATTGGGCTTGGACTGACTCACTGTTTCAAGGCTTGCCGTAACTCTGACTTCGAGTATAAGTGTAAACTTACGATAAACAAATAATCTCAGGGACTGCAGTACTGCGCCAGTGACAACATGACGAACAACCGGACTACTACACCAGCGCCTACAAGTCGTAAACATAAAGATGAAACAATATCAAGCATTAGCTAGCGCTCCTTAACGTATGCGAGGATCACACTTACTTAATGCTGGCTGGCACCTACAAGTCGTAAACATAAAGATAAACAATATCACGAAGAAGCAAGTACTTCTTAACGTATACGAGGATCAAACTTACTTGATGCTGGCTAGCACCTACAAGTCGTAAACATAAAGATAAACAATATCACGCAGAAGCAAGTACTTCTTAACGTATACGAGGATCAAACTTACTTGATGCTGGCTAGCACCTACAAGTCGTAAACATAAAGATAAACAATATCACGCAGAAGCAAGTACTTCTTAACGTATACGAGGATCAAACTTACTTGATGCTGGCTAGCACCTACAAGTCGTAAACATAAAGATAAACAATATCACGCAGAAGCAAGTACTTCTTAACGTATACGAGGATCAAACTTACTTGATGCTGGCTAGCACCTACAAGTCGTAAACATAAAGATAAACAATATCACGCAGAAGCAAGTACTTCTTAACGTATACGAGGATCAAACTTACTTGATGCTGGCTAGCACCTACAAGTCGTAAACATAAAGATAAACAATATCACGCAGAAGCAAGTACTTCTTAACGTATACGAGGATCAAACTTACTTGATGCTGGCTAGCACCTACAAGTCGTAAACATAAAGATAAACAATATCACGCAGAAGCAAGTACTTCTTAACGTATACGAGGATCAAACTTACTTCATGCTGGCTTATATTAAAGAGAATGTGCCGTAATTGGTTTATGAAAGTGTCAACCGATTCTAAGAGTTTCACATGTCGCTCCACGACAGAAATATTTACGACTGGGTCCGTTCTGGACGATTTACGGCTTATCAAAAGACACAATAATCTGCATTACAAGGCAATATGAGTATCTGTTCAACTTACTCAGTATGCCTTAGTGTGCAACGAGTTTAAAATAGGAAAAAATGTGTTATTTCCGGTTCATTCCATGACGTACGACTTTCAAAACGATGCTATATTTTGCATTATATCACAGAAGGATATTATGTTCATTTTACTAAGCACACATATGAATGCATGCTGTTGGAAATCGAAAAAAAAAATTTTTTGTTCCGTTTTATGGAAGATTGGAAGGTCCGCCACTCCCACGGGTAAGAAAACTTTGGTAAGGCTCTCGATATCACATAATATGGTTTGTTTGATTTCCCGCATGATATAGTTGTTTTACACACAAAAAAAAGTATCCAGTGACAAGTGGGTTCAATTACTGCGTGGCTCTGCGGAAACCCTGGCTACGCGCTGAATAGCAAGTGAATTGGTCTATTTGATTCATCTGAATAGATACCGGAAATGTTTACATGAGTAACATCCTAACACATATCAACATCAAAGAAGGAGTTCAGATACTGCGAGATTTCATGGTTACCTGGTGTCGCAACAGTTAAAAGGCACCAAGCCCTGTAACGCAATATGAAGGGTTTGAAGATGTGGATTGTTCTGGCTTGGAGCCTCTCATGGTGTGAGGGTTCGGTGTACCCTCGCTGAAATGTTCCTCAGCTGCTTTAATATTATCCATCTAAGTAGGTATTTCTATTCTGGTAGCACCTGCCGTAGGATGAGCGACAGAGTGGTACATTTTTTCCTAAAGAGTGATTCATTGGTGGAATTTGTGGAGTGAGCTGGTAGATTGTTGAAAATTGTTGGCCTTAAAACTGAAAACACCTTCGCACCAGTGTGTTCTTCTGAACTCGGTGTCAATGTCACTGCTCTGGAATATAAAAATACAGATCCGTTTGGACGTGACAGCTAGTTTTGGATTATTTAAACTCGTATAGCCTCATTAAGATCAAGTCGCTCATTTTGGTTTAGCCAGACAAGTTTGTTTAGCTGAGACGTCAGGTGATCACTCTTCGTAAAATTTTCACCGTGAGCTCCCTTCGCGGTGAAGTTCAGGCAGCGTTGGATATCATGGAGCAACGTTTTTATACACTTCCCTACATTCTCGGGCAGTAATTTGAATGTGAGATGATCAGAGCATCGATTAAGAGAAGTCTTGATTTAAAAGCGAGTTGCTTTTTGATACGATTGAGGAGCCTAACTTAGTTGCCCATGTGGTGTTTCAAGGTCATTTTAGTGTCAAGCACAACTCCCAGACTTTCGACACAGCTACAGAGAGAGTGCCAACAACAAAATTGCCGAGTACTCTAGAGGTATTTGCTCCTGATTCCGGAATTATGCCCTTGGATTTATCTGCTTCAACTTGAAGCCCGTTTGAAGTACATCAATAATGTATGTGAGTCAACGCTGCTTCTGCATCTTCCTTCAGCTCATCAAATTAACTGGCCTGTCGAATGAACGTAACTGTCATTATTGCTGGCACAGACGACCTTTCCATGTGTCCGTCATGAAGCCCTCCAAAACAGATCATGCATCCGACGCCTTCATCAAACTTTCTGCAGCATGGTTTTTCGTACTAATAGATCCATTTTTAAAGTCATAATAAGTTTGGCGAAGAAGACACACTCTGTTGTGTGAACTGATGTTTTTTTTTCAGGCAGAACAAACGGCGTGTTGGATCTGATGCTCGAGCATCTTGGACATAACATCTTCACATGGGGGCTGACCGTTCTCATGCGAACAGTGATGAGGAGAAACAGTTAGGGTACGCGTAAACGTGTTTAGGTACGAATTATGCCTGCAGATGGAGGCCGAGTGGTTCACGGACCCATCTGCAGTGTCAATTTCAAGTGCTGGCTGTCTCTTCTAGGCGACATCGATTGTATCTTTGAAATTCATGTATATTTTTTGTATTTCGGGTCCATACAAAAATTATGTTAATGATGCGTGCGAAATGACATTCACCCTCATATTGGAATATCGGTGACTCATCAAACATGTCAAATAGTCATGATTTTTTTTTAGGATTTTTGTCTGCGATTGGCGGTGTCTTCCTTCTTCACATGATGTTTAGAGGACGTGAACTTCAGAACTCAATTTTTAAGTTGAGGCAAGTTTTAAGACGCAGGAAGTTTATCACCACATATTAACTTAAAAGGAGCGACGGCATTTGGGAGGAGCCTGTGAAGTGGTGACAGACTGCCTGAAATTGTTGTTGACGCGGTGATTGGCTTGTGGGTGGTGAGCAATGTTGAAAGTAGTGTGGGGAGTAAGGAATACTGTACACAGTCAAAAATACAGAGAAAGAAGGAGAAAGATTTAATATCACACAAGTGCTTACCCTCATAACACTCTAAAGCGACCCTAAATTAGGTTCCAAATGTATAATATGTTTGAAAAAAGATTATTGAGATGGTGAACTCCCCTGAGAGTTTCTTCATAATATTTCGTTTTATAGCAGTAATATGAGAGCAATTATTGATTCATTTCAGCCTTTTAATCTAGCGCTCGTAAGAATGCCCTTGCCCTTCAAAGCCCCGTGGCCTGCGCTCGGATAATTATCTCCCTCACTGCACAGCTTTTCCCTTCAATATTTTTCCTTCCCATCAACCTCCATCGCTTTCTCCCCGAACTTCCCGACCTAAATACTTTCCAGCCCTTTCTATCCTGAGGTTCACTTGTTCCTTTCATCTCACCTTTCATTCTTCCGTCCCATTCGTCACCCATTAAATACCCTACCAATTTCCTTCAAGTCGTCCCATTTCCTGTTTTCGCTTCTATCTCATCTCTTTATTCTTTTCCTCGGATTTCTCAATCCAGTGCATCCAATCTCTCGATTATTTCATAATAAATCCTCTGCAGCCTTACCCAGCTGAGAAGATCCTCTTTAACACACAAAAAAATCTTCTAAATGAAAGATTAAGTCTGGAACTCTCCACAGCTTATATTAATTATAAGTTAAAGAAATAATGGATGCTTAATTGCAGTAAGAAACTTTAACGTCATCAGTTAAATCTCTAAAAGTTTAACTCCTGGAAAACTTTCCTCTAGCCCTTAGAATCTGAAGCACAGAATGTAAATGTAGTCTTTTAGGAACACATCAAATAAACATCATTATGTCATCTGAAAGATCCATTGCTTCCAATGGCAGAGCCTCACAAACACATGCTCCATCACATTGAATTCTGTTTTAATAGATTAGTCCCATCCATTTGTGTTTTTTATGTGTAACACAACACTTTACATTTTCTGACTAAAGCCAAGAACTTCTCTCCCAGAGGTAAGTTTGATAGTCTGATTTCAAATCCCAGTGTTCTTCTGAAACAACTAAAATCTGAATAACTAAAGTTTGATACTGCGAGACATCATTTATTCCCGGATTGAACAATTTCTACTAATTATTCAAATGTCTGGACCGTCAGTATTTATTTCCCGATGATAAACTTCTGATGGGGTTCCTTGATATATCGCGTCGGTTGAGGCGATACAGAGAAGTTCGACGGATTTCAACAATGGGTTTAAAATGTAAAAGCCTCCGCACAGGATATTCAAAGTCACGAAAACATTGAACCTTTTGAATGATGAGTCACGCCTCCTCGGAATTTCACCCTGCATGTTCATTGGCTGAAACCACGAGAAGGCATGACTCATGGTTCAAAAGGCTCAAGTCTTCCGGGACTTTGAGCACAGTGTGCTGAGGGTATAGCTTCGATAACGAATATGAAACATATTTCTCCCGGGCTTCTTTCTGGTGATCGGGTTGCAACCTTGTCAGGGTAAATCATTCAGTAAAGTTAGGTTAGAGATCAATTTATTCACTATTGGAAAACAGAGTACTGCTACCAAGTATAAATTTTCAGTGCTTTTAAATACATCAAAGTAATCGAAGCAAATTTGTTGAGTCCTTTATCACACCGAAATTTGACCTCTCAGTTAATATTAGTTTGAGACAGCTAGAGATTAATACTTCATTAGTAAACTTTTCTCATGAAATTTGGGTACAATGGAAATCATATTTAACCGTAACCGCTAGTTAAAATTCTTTATCGCGGGGTTGGCCCTGTTTATTACATGATAGGCATATGAAAATATTGGCTCCTACAAATGCTCGATTGGTATGCGATTGTGAATATGTGTTCCTTACTAATGCTATATTTGACGTTGAAATTACATATTCCTTAGACTAAACCTGATTTCATATGTACTGCCAGGTCACTACCCCTCTTAAGGGAACAAAACGCAGCGACGCCAAGCTCTGTTAACATTGAAAACCAATTCTCAAAGGTTGAAATTAAATTGGTGACAATGCCTCGTAAAATTTTGATATGACAAAACAGCAGAGAGCTCAAGCAGCTTTCTGAATACTCGTTATCACTAGAATTATTGAAGCATTGTGCCCCACTGCCCAGTTTTGCTTGTCGCTTTTCTCATCTCAAAAACTTACCCACAACATATATGAACTTTGGAAGTGGGTGTAATTCTTGTTAATTACTGAAAGATTTTACAAGTGGGATATTGGGATGCCCTTTTAGCACCGAAATTTTGGGAACGGATGCTTTTACGCTCGAATTTTACACTCGAATGCATTAAGGGCCAGAAGCTGTTCTACGTGAATAATTCAGGAATACTTTTACGACGGAAAAGGTTTACGATCGAAAGCTAATAGCCTAGAGCTACTACTGAGAAAAAGCTTTTTCGACAGGAATCATTTTGAATCGAAGTTTTTTCAACCGAAAGTGTTTGCCCTATAAATATTTACCATCGAAATATTTACGCTTGGATTCATTTTCAACCGAAACTATTTACATAACACTTCGCATCGATTGTTTTTCACCCGATCCATTTCCCGCCGATCTCATTTTGCACCGAATGCATTTAGAACCGAAAACTCTTTGGACCGGAAGTGCCTTGCAACGGATTCTGCATCATCATAATTACATGGGTTTAAAACCGCGCTTCTATTTTTCACACGAAACCCGTTTACAAAGAATGCTGTTAGCGCCGAACTGTTTTTCCAACGAATGCTTTTACGCTCGAATGCTGTACGCCCCGAAAGTAGATACGGTCGGAAGAAAATGGCGGACAGAAGTAGGAATTCTTTGGGAGAAAAGTGATTATTTTGATCTTGCCAGACGTACTACATCGATGTCATTTCTGGTTTAATAGTTCTCAGGTATAGATTCGTTCTTTAGGAGAGACTATATGGGAAGCTGAATTCTCAGCTGGAGCTGGATTTAATGGAAGAAAATAGAGAACCAGGGTTTATTTTGTTGTGAGAATAGATCACTCAAGAATACTGACTTCAATTATCTTCGAGGCAATAGGCTTGGATAGTAGGTATGTTTCCAGAGCCTGAGAATTAGGATGCAACGATGGGGGCTTAAGGAAAACAGAAGTTAGGAATAGACATAACTGGAAAGGCTGTGTGTGGTAACTGTGTCTGCAGCAATATAAGTTCAGAGTCACAGCGAATCTCATATTGATCGTGTAGCTTCTATAGGAAAGGTAGGTCATTAGCTGAACAGTTCTATGATGGCCAGTGTCTTGGGGAGCAACCCTCCTCCTAAGGGCATCACGGACATAAACAGGTAGCCTGGGTCTATGATGAAGTACATGTAGAAGGGAAGGACGGACCTACGATGGTCAATGCTGTGGTGCAGAATATGAGGCCCTTTTGCACTTCATGGTGCAGGGCCCTTAATATGAAGCAAACAGAGATAGAGCTAAGCCCTGTTGCGCGATAAAGAACTTAGTAGATGGTGGAGGGAAGAATTTGACTGGTTGTCCTTTGGTTTAAGAGTGGGTAGGGAAATAAGCAAATTCAAGTACATCAGGCTTGGTGGTGGGCACAATAATTGAATTGAGACGGATATTTGTAGAGAAGTCACGACGGTGAAGGGCATGATGGTGGTGGTTCCGACGAAACACGACGATGACAGGGCACATTCTCTGATGGACGAGAAAGTTGCCTCAGGGCAGGAGGGCAGTAGGAGTATCACCAACGGAGGGTCTCGACCAAGCACGCTGCAACAATTTGGAATCTAAAGGAATGACGTAAGGGAATACTCGAGCTCTCTGGTCCTAAAGAGTACAACTGTTTTCCCCACAGAGACCACCATATCCCTTGCTTACGAAGTGGAAACTATTTGTTTACAAGAAGGGTATCTCTCTCCTCAAGGAACACCCATATTGTGTGAACGACAGAAACACAAATCCTATTAAACATTCAATACCGTTGCTTGCTTGTGGATCACCGCAAAGGGCGAAAAGCGATGCCACGAGCATCCGGGATAATTGTCATCCGAGGGCCCATTGGGATGCGGAACCAGTTTATTTTTATTTTTAGTGAAATTGCCATCCGATGGCCCATTGGTATGCGGAGACCCGTTTTTTTTCATTTATAGTGAAATTGCCATCCAATGGCCCATTGGGATGCGGAGACCCGTTTTTTTTTTATTCTAGTAAAATTGCCATCCGATGGCTCATTAGGATGCGGAGACCGTTTTTTTTCATTTTTAGTGATACAAGGGAATTGAAATCTGGTTTTCATTGTTATAACTAAAATCTTATTACAGCTAGGGAACGCGACCAACTCCAAAAAATCTATATAGGCACGAAGGATAAAGTGGAATTTAAAAAATTAATTATCGAGGCAATCAAGGAACGGAAAAACGATTGTCTTAAGACCTAAAAGAGCTTATTACACCAGTTGGCGTGACAATAATATTGCACTTCTAATAATGTCGTCCTCACTGAGGCATTTTCGAAGGTAATGAGGCAACACGACACGTATTCCAAACATGGGAGCATGTTTCCAGTAGAAGAATTCTCAATGGATACTGGATGTTGATACTTTTCGATTATGATCTTCACCAAATGGAGAAGCCCCGTCTACCATGCAAGAAAACCAGGAACCACATTTACAAGAAGTTGGATAAGTGGCTCAACAGCATAACACTAAACATGGCAGAAATTCTCCCCTAAAGGGCGGATATAACTTGGTAAGAATATACGCCCTCAAGTCAAAAATATACAGGATTCTACTTTTGAACCTCCTGTAACAATATTCATGATGACCCTTTCACGGGCGTCCACCGTTCCACAGTGCTGGTGATTTGAAGGACCAGAGTACGAAGTTTGTACCGAGACCAAGACAAGTCTTGTTTCACTGCCCTCATAAAATGTTTTCTGCGGCGAGATGTACCAACTAAACGGTACGCATGATTGGCCTGCTCTATGACGTTTGAAGGAAAAGAAATCGACCGCTTCAAAACAATAAAATGTTGCATGTTGTTTAATTAAAAGCAGAAGATACTTTTAAGCTCCTTTTTTTTGTTATATATGTCTCAGCTAGTTTGAAAAAAAGGTATTCCCCATCATCTTTGGATGCCGGAGGTAACGAATTATCTACGAAGAGTTCCGTTTTTCCTTTCAACACGTCATCGCAATGATAAAAGGTCACTGTTCATCAGAAACTGTAGTGAGTTTTTTTATGAAAGTAATGCTACACGCCGGAGCACCGAAACTGAAACTTTTCCACCCAAAAAAACTCCATCATTCGTTCATCGACTGTGAATTCTGTTTTCTGGCATCGAGCCTCCGAGCGATGAAGTGAAGAAGCCTTTTTCCTTGGATTATTTGAGGAATTATTATTTCACAATCAATCAATTATGTACATACCATTCGTACCTGCAATTTAAAGGGCAATTTATAATCGAGTGTAATAATGTAAATGTTTTCGGACAGATAAATAAACCGGTTTTAAGAATCAATGTCAACTCGTCAGATTAAATGCACATTTCCAATACATCCAATACCGATGAAATATTCTTGGTGAACACATATCTCAAAACATGCCTTTAGACCCTACTGTAGACCAAGATTTGAACACATTGAACTCATACGGTCCTGTTCAAGAATGATTCGTGTTTCTTATGAAGATTTGAAAGTTATATATTTCTCGTTATTTTGCTGAAAAAAATCACTTCGACGTTAGTTACAGTGGAGCGTTGAGTGTACGACTCTTAAAAATTCACGATATCCTGAGCCTTCAATTTGAACATTCGAAATGTTTTAACTTGTGATGCAGGGAATTATTCATTCAATTCAATAATAAAATACGTACACTTTCCCTAATATACTATTTTCATATTCCCTATCAATAATGAAACCATACTCTTCGAAAACAAACTATGATCTTGCCAACATTTCTGAAAATGTTTCCAAACCCAGGATTCGGAAAATTCCTCAGTGCACTAAAATTCGTAGTCAAGCTTTGCAGAGTCATCGCTCGGTCATTCTCTTATCGGAACCTCAGCACTGGGCTTGCTCTATAAACAACCGCCGCAAAAGATATCAATGTCGAGCATGTCTGCTCCAGACCACCTTATGTTGATTGGACTGGGGCTTGGACCGACCTGACTGCCCCTTGCTGTAGCCATGTTGCCCTTACAGCGCACTACTGCTCCTGCTGCCACTGCTTGCTTCTGCTGTTCCTGCTACCCCTTCAGCTTTGTGCTGCTCTCTGATACTCGTTGCTGCTTCTTATTGGCGTATGCTGCCCTCCGCTGCCCTCCTTTACTCCCTGTTGCCTCCATCTGCCCATGCTTGTTATCGCCACTTCCTGCTACCTTTTGCTGCATCTTGCTGTCCCCTGTTGCCACTCGCTGGCACCTTCTGCCGTGTTCTGCTCTTTGTTGTTAGATCCTTGATCACAGTGCGCAAAGAAGAGCGACCACCAATCTTCCGGAAGTTCAGAACAAAGGAAAGTTACTCAAAAAATTTCACTAACTAAAATTAGAGCTATGGAACATAGTTCCACTGTTTAACAATATTCGTTAGACGGACGATTAACATGTTCACCCTGCTATATTCCATAAAAAATGACTTGAGCACAAATAGTTACAAAAAATTAACATGCCCGCCAACCAGATGGATAATTCTGAACTGAAACATGAAATGAACAACCTAAGAAATCTACAAGATGCACATAAAGCCGACACGTTTATCGCAGCATAAACGTGTACGAAAGTTTATGACCAAAGCAAAGAAATAAACACCCCCTCCCGAACTTGTGAAAGCAAAAATGACCCTAAGCAGACCTAGAACATCCTCGGGGACACAGTTCTCCACAACAACCGAAAAATTGGGATGCTGCGAAGACCAGTTGAAACATCTGAAACCTACAATAACTTTTTCGCAAATATGGGAAACACACATATGGTGAGGGGATGGGTGTACACAGTAAAGTTTTCTTTCCTTTGTAAAAGAGACATAAGAAAGAAAAGCGCCGACTCGATTCACACCACTGTCCATTAATACTTTACTGCCTTCGCAAGAAACATGCTTATCCAAGCCGGCATGGTCATCCAAGCTCTATAAACACAAACTCTTATGGGCACTATGGCTTAACGCTGCAGTGCCTAAATGACGGGTTGTTAGTAATACTGTCATACCTACAGCTGCTCATCAACGCATTCATTGCAATAAACACTTTCCTTCATAATTTCCAAACTGCCCTAATTAGACCGCTCCATAAACAAGGGGAGAAGAATACCCATAACTCTTCTCCTTGCAACTTCTAAAATCACATAAAAATTATTCACTTCAACTTCTGGACTACCTAGAAGTAAAAAAATTCATTAACGACAGTCAGTAAACATTTAGGCGTATGACATCATTCTACTGAAGACACACGAATCAAGATCTCTGAACTCGTCTACGAAACAAGTGACCAAACTTTCGGGAAAATTTGTGAGGTGATAAGTTCGGGTCTGGTGGTGAACTTTGTTCATGTATTCGTAAGATTGAAACTCTTATTCCATCATGACTAAATTCCTGTAATCACAGATCGACAACCAGAATTTTCTGCTTTCGCCGCCTCTGCTTCGCTTTTGTTTCAGGGATTAGTTTTCGGTCTTCACCCCGTTGGGTTGAAGAGAGCATGTGCATCTTGATTTAGTGATAAATCCCAACAGTCATCAGTCTCCAGCACGCCAGTTTGGCGAGAGGTCGTGCGTCGTGATCCAGGGTAATCCCAGCAGTCTTCAGTTTTAACGCACCGAGTTGGTAGAGGCATGTGAGCCGTGAGTCGCGACGCATCCCATCCGATGTTGAGACTCTAAATGCTGTCCCCGATTACTAAATTCTCTCTAGACCTGATCGTCGGTTAGCTTTTGCAGATTCGGCTGAAACTTGCTGGTCTAACAAGGAACGTCCAGAAACTCGCCCGGTGGTGCAGCCAGTAACGGCCATTTTACCTACTGTTTTATAAGTGAGCATGGTGTAATATTTGTAGAGGAGGGGCCATCGAGCGGGACGGTCGTCCGAACTTACCGTGCGGGCGTACGATAGCGTCTCTGAACATTTTTGAAGCGTAACTAAGTTGAACTAAAAAGGTGAGGATGAGAGTTGCCTTTGTTGCCAGATTCGGATAAGCGTTGTCATTATCTCGTAAGTTCCCGAACGAAGTCTCGTGCACTTTGCCTTTATTAAATAAAACCAATATCAGAAGAAGACACATTGATTACCATACAATTGGCAAACTTTGAGGCTACTCCAATTGTGTGATATTTTCTTTGTTTAAACCTAATGAGTATTTTCATATTTGAACCCAATGATATTTTCTTTTCTAAACAAAATGAATATTTTGCATATTTAAACCAAATGATGCTTTCTATATTTCAATCCAATGACATTTTTTATATTTAAACCCAATTATATTTTTTGTCTCTAAGCCCAGTTGTATTTTTATTTCACGACCTATCACGGTTTCCATCCCTATATTTGTACATTTACATGCCGCATTCGCATCGACCTTAATTCAGTTTTGGAACCGAATGGTTTTGCGACGTTGATATCACTCAACCAAAGTGTTGGTACCGAATGCCAGCTTGTGTTAGATTGCAGGTCATCCATCACTATTTGATACCGCAATTTAATACCATATATGACTCGTCTCAGATTTCGTATATTAGCTGGAACACGGAACCAGCACGGACGAGGGCGCATTCACCACCTTCCCAGGGATTGTGGAGTCCGAGCAGCGGCGGCACTTCAGAACCTTTTATATTCCGGCCTAGCACAGAAGTTCTTTGTTGATTTAACCTCTTATTGATGCTAAACAGAAGTTTATGTTACCATTTTCATAGTTTAATAATTGTATTTTGGAATTCTAGTGTCACTGGTCCCTTATATTTTTGGATATAAATTTATTTGTAACAAAAACTGTTCATCGCTACTCGTTCTGTTGGATCTCTCTAAAACAATTGACACTACGCCACGACACCTTGATGAAAAAATCTCTCTCAACTGCACTTTCAAACCTTCTGGAAACATTTGACAGTGTACACCACGGCACCTTGATGAAAAATTTTCTCTCAACTGTTCATTCAAACCTCCTCGAAACATTTGACAGTGTACACCACGACACCTTGATGGAAAATTCTCTCTCAACTGTACATTCAAACCTCCTGGAAACATTTGGCAGTGTACACCACGACGCCTTGATGGATAAAAATCTCTCTCGACTGCACATTCAAACCTCCTGAAAACATTTGACAGTGTACACCACGACAACTTGATGAAAAAATCTCTCTCACCTGTACATGCAAACCTCCTGGAAACATTTGACAGTGTACACCACGACACCTTGATGAGAAAATCTCTCTTAACTGTACATTCAAACCTCCTGGAAACATTTGGCAGTGTACACCACGACACCTTGATGGAAAAATCTCTCTCACCTGTACATTCAAACCTCCTGAAAACATGTGACAGTGTACACCACGACAACTTGATGAAAAAATCTCTCTCGCCTGTACATTCAAACCTCCTGGAAACATTTGACAGTGTACACCACGACACCTTGATGGAAAAATCTCTCTCACCTGTACATTCAAACCTCCTGGAAACATGTGACAGTGTACACCACGACACCTTGATGAACAAATCTCTCACATGTACATTCAAACCTCCTGGTTTGAAAGTTTTCTCAGTAACCTGTCCTAATTTGTTATGATAAACGGAGCAATTCTTTCTTCTGTGAGACCTGTATATTCAGTTGTCACACAGGGATCTATTCTCGGACCTGACCTTTTCTTCCTATTTGCAAGTGACATTAGGAGTGGAAGTCCAGTTCACAACCCAAATATGACAATATATGCTGCCGACGTTCAGTTGTTGCTCATTCAACCCGTAAATGAATTTTAGGAGCCGAAGGAAGATGCAGAAACAGCGTTACCTCACCTACATAACTAGTAAACTTAATTCGGGCCAAAAATTGATGCGATACAACCAAGTGCATTATTTTGTAATCAAAAGCAAATACATCTGTAATGCCAGACAATTTCATTGTTTACTGTTCAAGTTACAAAATCCTTCAGTGTAACAGTGTCAAAAGTCAAGGAGTTTTGCTCGATCCTTATATGACATTAAAACACCATGCGGAAAACTTTGCTCTACATTGAATGGGACACTTTTGTTAATCAATCGCATCAAAAACTAACTCAGTTTTAAAGCGATGCTATTCGTAATCAACGCTGTGATCTTTTCACCGCTAAGTGATCAAATGGCGACCCTACTAAACAAACTTTGTCTAGCTAAGCATAAATAAGCGACTGCATCCCAGTGGCATACTTTTTCAGACCACATCACAAATTTACACAAGACATATCACATATTACAGAGTTCAGAACAAGCCTTCTTGTTCGAACGGAGTTGTATCCTCAAACCATAGAGCAGCCCCCAATGGATGAACACGCAAAAGAAGATGACATTGACACCGATTTCAGACGAACCCAGACTTGGGCAATGGCGTTTGCAGGCTCAGACCCAAAATATATCAGCAATCTACCAGCAGAAGTTAAAAATTCCACCAATGCATCATCTTTTAGGAAGAACATTCACCACTGCACTGCTCGATCGTCGGCAAGTGCTAGCAGAATAAAAATATCTCAGGAGGCCTATAATATTTAGGAAGCTCAAAAACGTCAGTGAGGTTTCACCGGACTCTCACAAGATAAGAGGTTCCAACGCAGAACCACCTACATCCTCGAACCTTACGCATTGCTTAGCAGGGTTAGGTGATCCTCTATGGCATCTATCAGCAGTCGCTTCGAAAAATCAGGCATCCATGAAGCCATGCAGTATATGAATTTATTTTCTATTTTGATAACTTTTTGGAATGCAATCCATGGGCACATGTATGGGTATCAGTTATGAGAAAGCCAACTGACCATTTCAGCTTATAACCAGCGCGTAGACTGAATTTCCGAAAAAATCACGCAGTATTTGAGCTCACTTGTGTCTGGGTACTTTGTTGGAAGAAAACTTGTGTACTCAAGAAGAATCCTCATCAAGGATGCCAAACAGACCCTATCACGTGTCATCGAGTGCTGAAACCCCGTTTTTTGTCTCGCCGGAGTTCGTTCGATGAAAGACTTTCCAATCTTGCATCAAACGAACCGGAAATATACAGTATTTTCCGATATCAAACTGGTTGTATACAAAGGAATACAGCGCAAAATGAACAAACAAATGCGGTGCAATGCAAATGGAAATACAATTTTTTTGATTAGGAGTTTTTTATTGAATGAATCGGAAATAACTCCTGTTCTTCCTATTTCAAATTGGTTTCAAACCAAGATATAGCGAGTAAAATGAAGAAAAAACTATTTTGTGATGTAATGCAAATTATGGTATGTTTCAATTAGACATATACTCGTCCTGTATTGCCACACTTGACCTAGAGGTACAGTACATTGAATTATCTTCCGTACTGCTGCGATAACTTTGTAACTTGATGGTTTCTTTGCAATTTGTAATTTCTTGGCTAATAGAACGGAGAGCGTTCAAAGCAGTGGTGACTTTTCAATTAAGTTGTTCGCATTCATCGACACCATATGTCGCCTGGCAACGTAAAAGTTTCAAATAATTGAAACTACATAGGTAACAAAAGGAAAATAAAATGATGAAACAAATGCAGAATCATTCAAATTTCACTCGCGCTTATTTTGCTGATGGCAAAGGTACATCCGAGGGCAAGGGGCTGCAGCACTTTACGTCCTCCCAAAATATCTCCTCTGTCTTGCTAAGGAATTTTGTCTAAATCAATCATTCATTCATTCACGAACACACAATTTTATCACGAATTTCCAATAACATTGTGATCGTTGTGCCCATGTCCCCATTTTCAAAAAATCCTGAGTCGCCACTAGAAATGTCATTGTCTCTACAATAGATGGACCAAAAATGATCTAATCTAATAATTGATTCTGTTTGTTTTCCGTTTGTTTCTGTACATATTGATCACGGCTTGACACATTTCGTATTATTATAGTCAGGAGGCCGTAGAGGCCGTAGGCTCGTTTGAGATTAGTCGGTTGAGGTTGAAAATTATAAATGCCGCCACCATTAGACAAGGAAAACAATGTCTAAAATCCGACCCGTATGGCATAAATGATTGGAACATTCCGCTTCCCTGCCAAGATTCAAGCGGGGAATATCTCATTCATTGTTATTTAGCGCCGTGTTCGGAGAACGAGTGTGGGCAGAGAAGCGAACTGCGTGGTGCAGTTTGTTAATGAGGGATAATGCCATGTTAATTACGTCGATGCAACTTAAGACCTTTGAATAGAGAACACACGCCATACCTTCACGTGTATCAAGTCAAGCTGTTCATGAGCGTAACTATCTTAGAAAATCATCTATGTCGAATCAAAGAGAAAATGTTTCCAGGAAATTGTCATTTGTGCTATTGTCAAAGAAGTTTGTTGTCAGGCTGCTTGACACACGACTACAAGATGGCGCCGACAAAAACTTTCAGTAATTGATTCAATATTGGAGTGTCCCGCCTCGTTTATACAAGCACCTTGCGTTGTGATCTGACAGTAGATGCACAATACTTTCATGAGGGAATTTTCGAGCGATGATTAATCATTATTTCATAAACAAATAGAAAAAGATGAGAACGTAAACTTGATATGATGAAAAGCCCTGCTTAACGTTCCAAACAGGTAAGATTCTATTTGTATGTAAAACAAGGTTGAAGCGTAACATGGAACAGACAATTTATTTGCTGATGAATTGGAACAGTAGTAGATTAGTGTTAAATATTGGTGATGTTTTTTCAACGATCAAAATATTTATATTAGACGAAACAAATAATCCTATATCAAATGTCAATATTGAAATTTTAAATTTTCTCACCTGATATAGGTATTGGACAGTAATAGTACATATGAATGTTGGTATCACGTTGGATCGCTTGTGCTGTTGTGAATTTTCTTCTTAAGTCTTCAAATTTTGAAGAGATTCTCTATCCCAACACGATCCGGTTATTAATCTATGAAGTACGATGGATGTTATGTGTATCGAATCATTGAGCTGCTGAGGGTACGATCGTTTAGTAAAGAATCTTCCATCAAAGTTTAGAATTGCCGTCTTTCGACAATACTTCTTATTAATATCTGCAGCCCAACTTTTGTTCGAATCTCTGTGCTCAAAAATGTGTAAACTTTCACGATTCCGTTTTCTTCGGTCAAAATTGCTAAGAGAATTTATGCAACGAAAATGGTACAGGTCAAAGCACTCTTTTACAACAAAAAAATTAAAATGTTATAATGTATAAGTAAGCAGCCAACAAAAATCGTTTAAGCTCCAATGAATCATTACTTAGTTATCAGACCGCAAAAACTGTTGGAGATGTAATATTATATCTGCTATTATACAGCAAATAGCGTGTTAAAAATGATAGCAATATTTATCTAAAGATCAAAATACACTAAAAATAGTATAGAACATGCTATTCAAAAATAACAATTCTTAACGATGTAATTAGGCATGAGTTATTACACAGTAAATATAGTTTGGGTCATATCCGTCCGGTATCGTCCATTGAGCGACCAAAGACGACATTTATCATCAGTATCGTAATCAGTCATGAGTCCAGCGACGATGCTAGATCATTATACAACAACAGTTTCGAAGTTACAAAGAAAGTTAATTGATATTGAACTTCGAATGATCCTCGCTGCAAGATGTTGTGAATTAACCTTTCGCTAAACAGGTGATGAACTCACTGCAAATAGGCCCCGAGCCGAAAACAAACTAAGCACTCACTGCAGAACCAAACTGCATTTTTGTTGCCCACAGATGGGAGCCTCTACTAGGAACCTTCCTGTTCGCTCCTCCCATCGGAGTTACGGGGCTTTCCTGAGCTTTATCTGTCCATGCGACCGCTCGCTGATTGAACCGTTGGCGGAAGCACGAACTTTTGGAAAAGGACCCTTTGAACCACGGACGCTGGAATGTAGAGATACAAATCGTTTCCGGCCAGTGAGATCTTGTGTATCATGAATACAGAGGTCCAAGGATATTCCCCTCGTCGGAGTATTACATTTGAGGTAAAACATTGGATTAGGACCTGCTATGTTTATTCAACGCGTTTGGAATGGGATTTTTGTTCGATGAATCTGTTTGTCGGTGCAAGTGAATCGTCTGCGATGCTGAAAACAAATTGGAGGATTTATTTGTCTTGATAAAAAACGAGCAGTGTTTTTATTCATATTCTCTTACCTAAAAAGTTGACATTGTTTGGAAGAATAGAATGAATGGAATTCTTGTAGTATGACGACCGTACAACACAAACTTTCTGACACAAAGCAAACTCTCTGGTGCAAAGTAATCTGTGGACTTCCCGCTATAAAGCGAAATAAAGGAAAAATTAAACTCACTGCTATCCAAAACAATAATAATAAATTAGTGCATATCCCTGATAAGTGACATTTTGATATCGCTACAGGCCAAGACAAGCAGAAACAAAATGATCCATGAATCCAGCACCGTGACCCATCTCGGGACTGGCTAATCTGCATCTGTCATCACTTTGAAGATAACAATTTTGAGGACAGCTCGCAGAATCCTTCAAATACCCAAGCGATCAAGAAAAAGCCTGCCCGAAATTATCTTCGAACGATTATTATCAAATTATTAAACATTGAGAAAATTTGTAACTCATGACCCTCGGAATGTCAGCTTCCGCGAAATTCTTTCCAAACAAGTTATCAACAATCTGGAACCGCTAAACAATTCATGCGGTGGATAAAAAGGGCAACACCTTTATAAGCCATTTTGACCACCACTGGGAGATTACCCTTCTCACTAAGGCGAAAAAGGTTACAACGACCTCTTTTGAAGACTTGCAGCAGCTTGCAGCACATGGGCAATGGGTTAAAAGTATACCGGGATGAACTTTTCATTCCGTAACATGCCAAATTAGATACCTAATTCTTATATTTCTACCATGCATTACTGAGTCACCGCATCGGCCCGCTCTTTTTGATCAATGATCAACTTACTTCCTCTACCAGCTTCGCCCAATTTCATTTAGCACTTGCGTTCTGCTCTGCTTGATTGTTAGTTAATGTTGTATTTTTTGCGCTCCCCCAATGTCAACTCTTTGCCGTTGATCTACTTTTCGACGGCACCTATGCCCCAACCCAAATCCTCCCATTTATTTTCAGTTATGTTTCTGTTATTTACAAATGACTACACTGAATAATTTTACTTTATCCTGATCCCACCTTCCACTCTTCCTCTACACCAAACAGCCGCTTATCTCCTACCCGGCCTCTTCAGACTATATGAGCATGCGTGAAGATACTGAACTTTTCCAACTTCAAACGGATCCATTTTGTAAGACAGTTCCCATTCATTCTGTCGGTCTCAGCGGCAGAGGTTTTGGGCAACGACTTTCTGAAATTTATGTGTACCTTTGGGTCAAAATTTTTATAAATGGTATACGTAAAATCATAAAGTTCCAGCGTTATGCAAATAATGCGTGGAAACCTATATTGTATTGATTATTTATATATA